>JAMQGT020013976.1:0-18109 GCA_024447675.2 Pterophyllum scalare
GAGGACGGACTGAGCAGCTGCATTAAGGCCCAGAAAAGATAGAGGATTATTTTGAATTTTGAATCACATAGAGCTGTTCTCTCTCAGGAGCTGGCAATGAGCAGAATAAGTCCACTTTAATCAATAGGATAATTTCACACAGGTTTATATTCAAATTATATGTTCTGATAATTGCACAGCTCTGGAAAAGGGAAGGAAGCACAGCTGTTAAGATCATGTGTCACTTATGAAAAAAAAAAAGTCAAATTCAATAGAAAAGAATCAGAAACACCATGTCAGTAATTTCCAGTGTGCCTGATCTCTCTGCACAAACTGAGGTGATGCGCAGCATGTGGAGAGCATTTAACTCACTGAAAGATGACCTTTGACTTGTGCATGTTTTTCCTCCATCATACATATTAAAGAAATGTGATACTAGAATTCTTATGACTTCTCTTTCATCTCCCGTCTCTTCATTTCCCTCTACACCTGTTACACTCCTGACAAGCCATGATGAGGGACTCTGATTGGCCCACAGAGGATGTGACACAGCACATGGAAAAAGAAACCTCACACCTGCAGGTTCTTCTGTCTGTCTGTGCGTTCAGGCTTCATACCACAGACAACAGCAGGAGATAAAAAAACTTTGTGATATCACAGGATACAAAGAATACTAAAAACTGAGACAGAGAAACGATGCTGCATCCATGCACGTTCCAAAATACGTTCTACTGGAAAACTCTTCTCAACCAACACCAGCGATCACTATTAGGGACACATGGTTGATATTTTACTGGCTAACAGGCTGCATAATTCACTGTACAGCTGCTAATGAAGTCTCAGTATTTGGCTGGACATAAATATTCAACTATTCTTTCCAGGTCCGCCTGATATTCTGCTCACAGTACGGCTCATCATGTTTCATGTCACCTTAAAGGTGCTAAATCAGCAACAGTACCACTTGATATTTTTAATCCCTAAATCAAGTGGATGATTTTAGCATCTGTCTGTGGACATCACTGACATTTTTCTGTGCTGTGTTCATCAGGAGAGCGGAAACTTCTGTTGCTTTAACTTTCTCCCTGAGTGATCATTTTACATGGAAATGTACAAAAATCACAGCACACCCTTTAACTCAAGTGCACTGCTGAATTTGCCAGTTACACAAAATCAGGGAGGACTTGTTTTCCCCCAGGAAAACCTCCAGTCTGGAATGTGCAGGCGATAATCATGAGGACTAATGTTGTGCTTCCTGCAGCCTGAACATTACTCAGTTATAACTTAGAGGATCTGCTTTCTGTTTCGATCACTGCTTCCACAATAAAGCTGCTCACTCTCTCACACACACACACACACACACACACACAGAGTGGAAAACACAGGAAAAAGAATAAATGAGTTGAGGACAATGACAACAACCTATCGAAAACCTGCTAAACATCTGTGACCTCCTCCCCTCCCATCAACCTGTTCCATCATCCAAACTTATTCCATGGTCCTCGTTATGCTAATGGCCAATAACTATGGACAAACTAAACAAAGACAAGGTGTTACACCACTCTGCAACCACTACTGACAATGCAGTGGCAATGTAAGAGTTTCTGTCTGCTGTGTGGGTTTAATTGCATCCCCACAATCATACTATGGTCTTCTCTCTAAAGGAACATGGCTGCACAGCTCAGTTTGCAAAGCTGCATCTAAAAAGGACCTCTGGAACAGACAAGACCAAAGTGCAGATGTTTGTCAATGATGCACGGCAGCACGTTTGGAGGAAACTAAACTCAGCACATCAGCACAAACACCTCAGACCAACTGTCAGTGGACCATGAACTCCTCTGGATACCAAAGTATTCTGGAGTCACATGTGAAGTCCCACAGCTGAAGCTTGGACCAAACTGGGTCATCAACAGAACGATGATCCCAAGCACAGCAGCAAAAGAAAAGAATGAAGGTGCTGCAACAGCCCAGTCAGAGTCCAGACCCCAGCCACAATTATGTGGTGGGACCTTCAGAGAGCTGCGCATGAATGAATGCTGCAATGAGCTGAAGCTATGCTGTGAAGGAGAGTGGACCAAAACTCCTCCACAGTGATGTGACAGACTGATAAAGTCACACAGGAAACCATCACTGGGGGTGGACTCAATGTTTACTGGACCGCATCTACCAATTTTTCGCCAAAGGTTCTATACTTACACATAATAAAAAGAGCAACTAATGCACTAAATCAAACTTACATTTAGGTACTTTGATGAGAGTCTGGTACTAAATACAGAATCTGGTCATAAAGTAAAGTCAGTGATTATTTGGGAAAAGACAAAACAAACAGCGAAGGGTTCCCATAAAGAGGGCTGACCTCTGGCTTGTTTATGGAGGAGGTTGTGGAGGGTGGAATCTGTTGTCCTATATTGAGGTCGTGGGGAAGTAAAGAGGTGAGATGGGGGATAGGATCGTCTTCAAAGGGCTCGGTCAGTGGTACAGGCGTTAGCTTCACTGCGCTTTAAAGTGAGGGAGGCTCTGTAATCAGAGCAGCTAAGGATTTAATTAGAACATGAAGGGGGAGTGATAGTCAGGAATGTGCATGTTTGTGTTGTCCCTGCAGCCTTTCGCTCTGGCTGAGAGGAACTGATATGCTGTGGTGTGCAAAACTAAGCACAATGACTGGAAACAGTTTACTGGGGGTCTGCACAAGCCCGTGGGAAACAGGGGTGCAAGGGAATATCAGGGATATTTGGATTTCTACAAGGTTCAATCATGTCCACAATTACAGTGAAGTCACCACAGGTATGTGAACCTTATTTAAGAATTAAAACTGCCGTTACATTTTGTTCCAATATTTGATTCTGGACATTTAGATCACATCTCACTGAGTGCAGCTGAGGCTGGTGGGATGATCCTGTGGGTGACTAACAAAGTGAAGCCCGAGGCTTCACACGCCTTCTGTTCTCAGCTGTGCCTCCAGGTCACAACGTCCAGACACATAAGTACAGAGGATCAGACAAAAGGAGGCCTTTCATTCACACAATTTCCGTACCACAACCTCAGCCGTCCTTTGCTTCTGAAGCACCGAGGCTTGTTTCAGCACGTGTGCCTCTTCTGCTGACTGAGCAGAAACCATCTTAAACACAGGAAGTGACATATCATGTCAAAATGCAGCTGCAACTTACAGATATTTGAGGTTTTCCAGGTCTTCGAATGCCCCCCTGGGGATCCTTCGTATATGATTGTTGTTGAGAAGACTGAGAAGAAAAGAAAACATTTTTGTGCTTCAGTATCACTGCTTATACTGTGTTAGCTTAGCAAAGTGAGTTCAGGTGAGACACTGAATTCCTTGAAGGTGAACCAGGTGTAAAAGCACAGCAGAACCAGGCAGGGGTCAGCCTGACTTCATGAATCTGCTTCGCTCAGTTTGAGGACACTTACAGGGTGTTGAGGTTCTTTAATCGTCTGAAGGAACCTGGCTGTAAGTCCTTGATTTTGTTGAACCTCAGGTCTCTGGAAACAGAAGAAAACACATTCATATTCAAGAGCCCAGGTCATATATTTGAGAGAGAAGCATCAACGATATTCATTCAATAAGACTGTGTTGGTTTTGGAGTTTTCTGCCTTGTGTACAGAAAACCAGAATCAACATTAAAAAAAGAATAAATAAATAATGAATGGCTCTGTTCATGTGTCTGTCCATTAAATGCCCCAAAACACAAATGAGAAAAAAAAGAAACTATTACATACAAAAATATTTCTGTTTTTTCTTTGCTTTCATTATTTTATAAATTTACCGTTTAATTTACAAAGCATTTGTAATCATTTGTTTAAATTATTTAATATTTTATTTTATTTCCCCATTTATTTTGGCATTTTCCTTCAACAATATATTTTATTTTAAATGAAATAAAATGTGACCTTTACCTTTGTATTAATGAACTCAATTTTTAATTATTTTTGCCCAAGGAAATGAAAGAAATTCAATAAATGAATTGATATGGTTTTGCATTAATTAAATATTTTCATAGTTGGATTTAAATCATTTATAAAATATAATTTGATATTGATCATATAAGCAAATGCTTCAAGAAATATAACAGGAAAATCCCTAAATAAATCCAGTATCAATACAATGTTTTTTATATAGCGCCAAAGCAGGTCCCATTTACACAAGGACGTTGAACACAATAACGTTCTGATGTGTATCAGCGTGAAAACGATGCTTTTTGAAAACAGGGGTGCTGGCACATGCACGCTAAGGTTGCAACTGCTATATCCACACAGCCAACTAACCGACACTGTGAACGACAGCGTTTTCAGTGAACTGCGTTTCCGTGTAAACTGTGATCGTTTCTGAAACGTTTCTGTCTGAACGCAATAAAACGACAGCGTTCCCACTGAAATCGTTCTCATGCAAACAAGGCCTTATATAAGGAAAAATCTGCTATTTTTAAAATGATTATTTTTATGAATTTTATTTTTACATAAAAAGATTTCTTTTCAAAAGCTGGGTAGAACTGAATGTAACAAAAATGTCATTAAACTGTTATATTCTCAGAAATAAATATGAGGGCACCACTGTCACTCAGCCACAGTCTGCTGAAAGGCTGCGGGACCCAGGCTGAGGAATTCATGCAAAGGTAAATAGAATGCTTGCTTTAATTATTATCACTACTAGTTCATATAATTGCATCTACTAAATAAACTATCTATTTCCTGTTTTAATTTTGATTTGATCAGCTTTAGTCCTCCATACACAAGTCTGAAGACGTCTCTGCAGCTGAAATCTCCAAAATGTGGCGAATTGCACCAAAACCTCCACAAACAGGCGCACAAAGCAGAGGAAACATGCACGTTTGATTTTTAGGTGATCTTTAAAGTTTAGAAAGCCAACAGCGAGCGTCCACAGCAGAGCCGTCATGTTATAATCCTGAAAGATAATTGGACACATTACTCATCTGACAGGAATGCTTTTATCGAGCTTTAATCACGAGGGCTGATTTCAAGAACATTAGCCCCAAAGATAACAAGCAGGAGGCTGCATAATGAGAACAGACACTAATCAGTCCTAATAAGACTGAGCATGCCGTCATTGTGACGAGCTAAAGACGCCTAATGGCTGAAATCACTGTGAACCTCGAGCTAAATGAAACCTGAGCACTGATCTTACGTTTCTGGAACTTTGGCTCTGAGTCATCTGTGCTAAATATATTTTTACAAGATAAATTCTGTAAGTAAAACCAGCCGCTCATATGCAAACTGTTTTTTTTTTGTTTTTTTTTTTAGAAAGAGCACCTCTCTACAGCCTCCTAAATTCATTCACAGAGACATGAGGATGGACCATGAAGCAGATCATAACTGAGTCAGACCTCGGGTGACGAGAGCCCCAATATCAGCCCTCCTTAAACTCCAAATACTCTAAAATGCCATGCCAGGGTCACTTAAGTGTTTAGCTAAGGCACTGTTGCCTGTTATAGCTTGAAGTGCAATACCACTTTGTGCTGAGTAGGATAGGTTACATAAACTATACTGCCACAAGTCTTCACGCAGCCATCCAAATCACTGAATTCAGGTGTTCCATTTACTTCCATGGCCACAGGTGTATAAACCAAGCACCTAGGCATGCAGACTGCTTCTACAAGCATTAGTGAAAGAATGGGTCGCTCTCAGGAGCTCAGTGAATTGCAGCGTGGTACCGTGATAGGATGATACCTGTGCAACAAGTCCAGTCATGAAATTTCCTCACTACTAAATATTCCACAGTTAACTGTTAGTGGGATTATAACAAAGTGAAAGTGATTGGGAATGAGAGCAACTCAGCTATGAAGTGGTAGGCCACGTAATATCAGAGTGGGGTCAGGGAATGCTGCTCAGGAGCTCAACAACAATTCCAGGCACACCTGTTTTCATGTCACCAGTTCTTCTTTTGATTGGACTGAAAGAAGGAAGCACTTTCAAATCCCGTATCTGGACTTTGCATGTCATGCCATCAGGTGAGGAGCTCAGTCTCAGCTGGCCTGGGCCTTGGTGTACTCCCAGGAGAGCTGGAGGAGATGGCCGGGGAGAAGGAGGTCTTAAGGGCTTTACACACCGGATGCGTAAAATTTGCGCAAATGTTTCCTGCGTTAAAAATATTTTTCAGAATCTCCTGTACTTAATGCATACATTCACATCAACTGCGTCAGTTCACAGGACAAATTTGCAGCATTTATTTTTTTGGAAAAAGTTTGATTTTTCCAATTTTCTGAAACAAATAAACAGATCTGACCAATCAGAGCCCTGCATTTGGCAACATGTGAGCTCAAAGCTCAAACCACTCACAGATATACTGAACATACAGTGATGTGGTAACGATAAAATAGGACTCACAGCTACGTGCTGCTCCAGGTCAATCGAGTCTGAAATTATTTCTCTGCCTCCTCAGATATGATCCCAACGCTGCCCACTAACATCCTGAACCATGAAACTCCCTGCTGTTGCTTTCTCAGGAAAACTCAATGAACCCAGAATCTCAGTTTCTTCCTTCTCTTGTTTAGAAACATTAGGACCTCATTACATCATCACTTGATGTCAACTGCATTTTTTTCACAGTGTGTTTTCTGAGGACAAATTATTCGCAAAAACGCAACATGTCCGGTGTATATAAAGGTTACGCGACAAGTTTGCATTAGAAAGATTCTGAATTTCGTGTCATTTTTCGCAACACGTCTGGTATGTAAACGCCTTAAGACTGCTGCCCCCAACATGGATTGATGGATGGATATATGACCGTTTGAATAAACTGCACTAGTTTAATTACTCTGGGGGATTGATCCATTTCTGATAATTCACTGGAGGAAATTTCAAGAAGTGCATTCTTGGTAAACTTTGTCCACCTTGTTGGACAGGTGGGTGCTCAGAATAAGTTAAGAGATATGAAAGGCCTCCTTATAAATGCTAATGGCCAGATGACAGGTGACATTATGACATGTGGTTTAATTAATTGTATCAAAAGAATTTCAACAAGTTCATCATCAGGCTACATTTCTAAAATCCCTGCATGCAAATATCTTTAATTAATGATATTGTACACACTGGCTTCAGAGTCCTGGGAATGTGCCCACTTCTCCCATGCAGTGTACATGGGTACGAGTCCAGGCACAGGACTTTATGTTTGAACGTGCATGTTTTCTGTTGGTGTCTGTAGATTATATCAACACAGATACTTTTGTCAGGAGCTCTTTATCCACTGGGAGCGATTCAGTTCTTATTCAAAGATCTTCTCCACACCAAACAGCTCTCAGATGAGTGCATGTAGGTCAAACATGCTAACTTCACCTGGCAAAGTTGTTTTTTGGAGGAGTTATCTCATAGAGCTTCCTGTAGTCATTTTGGCTATGTGTGTTTCTCCTGTTTTGCATCTATTGTCACTGTGTCACCTGGCAGTTTGCAGCATCTTCTATCTTCATTGTTTAATGGTGGCCAACAGCTTGTAGCTGCCTTAAATCCTTACAGGTTCTGGAAAAATGAGGAAAATATCAATTCTAGACAAAAAATAATCACATAAATAATCCAGTTCTTTTATAAGTTATTGTCTATGTTCAAAAATCATGCCCACCCCAAGCCTTTAATCTTATTCTTCTATTGGTGAAACTAATGAATCAGAGTGGAGTAAATGAAGCTCTCCAGCCGAAGCCACGAAAAAGGAGCAGGGCTCGTCTGAATCGGTGGTTAGCTGTGGTTTCCTGAATGAATCAACAATCAGTTTTTGAGCTGTGACCAAGTTTGCTGAAACAATAAAACCTGATTTTTAGAAAACGTTCAACAAGCTTGCTCTGCATCGGCGATGCTTTGAAGCTGAGAAAAGGTAGGAAAGCGGTTCAAAAGCAGAGAGCGTGAGGGTCCTTCGTGGAAAGAACAGGTAAGGTACCCAGAGAGTGCTGTGTCCAGACATGTCGAGGCCGTCCTGCTTACACCGCCTCCAGCTCCTCCAGGATGAAGAGGAGGAGGCAAGAAGGCTACGTGCTGGCTCAGGCAGCTCTCTTTATAATGAATTACTGTCGGGAGGTCTGAAACGCACATATCATACATATGAACCCCCCCGAGAGTTGCTGATGACTGTGTGACTGCGAGATCGTTAACTGGGCCGGACATAACACGTCCTGCTCGGTGGCCATGTTATTTTGGCTCAGTGTCGCTTTCATGGCCGGCATGACTGTGGTTCTTTGTGGAGAAGGCTAAATAAGGTCAGCAGAGCTTTGTCTGTGGCAGCGGGGTGTGTTTAAAGCATCAGCTGTCGAGGCTCAGCTGACCTGAATGTCCTGGAAGAACAGAAGGGGATGAAATCAGCCCCGATGGGCCCAACAAGTGCTCCGAGGCAGCAGGGAGAGAGACTGAAAACTGGCTTTTCTACAGCTGGACTGGACTGTGTGTTTGAGTGCTTCTTTTGTCCACGGATCTGTTAATAAAAACCTCGTGTATGCGGTTCAAAAGCTGAAGCTGCCCATCCATCATAACCACAAACACATCTAATCCCCTACTCAGAGAAAGAAGGTTGCTTTGTGACGCTAATGTCGATGCTACTTCTGCAAGCATGAGTGCAAAAATCCTCAATTGTCTCAACAGAATCGAGCAGGATGTAATAAGTTGCCAGAGAAGCACGGCGGTCTCTGGAGCTGCTCAATAGTTTGGAAAGAAGAGAATCCAGAGAAAAGCAGGGAGGAGAATGAGTCAGTCCACAAAGGGGAAAATTACAGGGAGAGGTTTGGAGGACATTCAGTAAACAGTGTTTGTAAACCAGAAGTGCATCTGTAGAGCCGGCCCAAAAACCTTGTTGCAGGGCTTATTAAATGAGTCTGTTAACGCCCATTACAGTGCTTGATGGCACTGCGCCTCAAGAAGCTGTCAAAAGAACAGCTGACGACCCCAAGAGGGGTCAGCTGAAGCTTTCCAACAAAACAACAAGCCTGAGAACGAACAGCTTCCCGGATCACAAATGAAGGGAAGCGAACAACAATGGGCACAAAGACAAGGCAGGAAAAAGATCGGCATTTCCTACACGGAGATTTCACTTAGACAGGACGCTCAGGCACATTAACGGGCACACAAGTACGTTTGGGTGGAGGAGAGGTGGAGCCCGTGTGTGCTACCCCTGGAAACTCAAACTGAAGAGTCCAGTGCAGCTCTCACACTGCAGCAGTGCGTTACCCCTCTCCAACTACGTGTGACACCCAGGACATATTTGATGGTTAGAAAGTACTCTCCCTTAATTTTTCATTTTATTGAGGCTCAAGTCCTGTTCACTGTTGTGTTTTAATGCTCATATGGCTTGTGAAACTTACTAAATATACGACTAACTAGCAGATGAATACTAAAAATAGTGCAGCCCAGTTTAGCACACTTGCCATGCCAGCAGAAGCTGAGCGGTCAAGTAAACAGAATAAACAAGCCTTGAGCACGCTATTGAGCACGCACACACACACACACACACACACACACCCGTGACGTGTGTAACATATCTTTTTAATTTCACCGTCATGTGACACACACAATCTGCACCTTTACATTACTTTAAAGAAACCTTTCACTCAAACACAATAAGGTGAGGAAACTAGACACGCAAATTGAATTCTGCAGGAGTCAGACGAGTAAACAAGCAAAACAACGCGATTTCGCGAACAGCCAATGTATTCCTCCAGCCACCCATCATGATGAATACAGTTTTCCTTTAAAAGCAACAGATCAAAAGAAAATGACTTTGTCTGCATGCTGGCCCTCACTAAACTCACACCTTACACATCTGAAGATAATTACTTTCGACCCATTTAGACGGTGCTGACGCATACACACAAACACGCACACACAGGAGACCTCCAGTAATTATTAAAGTGTGAGTGTAAACATTCGACAGCAGCTCTGCCTCCTGGATTCACACTCAGGCCTGACTTAGACCCTACACTGCTGTAACCTATGACCTAACCTGATGTGCACCACTCGAGAAATTTAACCACACGTCAGGTTGATGCAGCCTGCAAGGATTGTAATGACCACGTAGGGTTCAGGGGGGATTTCCCACAAAGACCCGACACAGAAGTCCAAATCAGGCCTGAGTGTGAACATGCTGAATGATCGGTGGGGCTCAGAGCAGAGTCTGAGGTGACATCCAACAGATGGTTGGTGACCGTGGATGGTTGTTATGGAACTCGAACTGGTTCAAAAACCAGACTGACACACACTGACGTGTTTCGTGGACCGGTCTGTTTGTTGTCAGGTGTTTCAAATCTTTCTGCTCCGTTTATTTAATTGTGAAAAATCATTGAGCACTCATTTACAGTGATGCTGAGCCATTTGAAATTATGCAAACAAAGGAAGGAAAGGACAGTGTTCTTGTGAAGAAGGAAAATTAGTTCAAACTTTTTTGTTAGTCATTGCAGGAATGTTTGATCAGTTGCACAATATCCACAAAATACAGCGAAGAGCTCTGAAGATCTGCTGCAAGCTGGAGGGTCACAAAACCACAGCCTACAGCAAGTGAAGGTCAGGTTCATGCCTTGCTGCACCGAGCAAGGCCTAAACAACAAGGACTACCACTGCCAGGTGAGGCAGCTTACCCACACAGGTGAGTAATGCTGCTCACATCAACCCTGATGTTCTTGTTCTCTAAAAGTACAGCAACAAAACAGCTGCTTCGCTGGTGGAAAGTCTGGAGAATCAGATACGGTAGCTCTGCTGTAGCTCTGTGAGCCAATGAAGTGGAAGAGCTCCTCCACACAGTGCTGTGAGTGAGACTAACGTGGCCAACATCGACATCAAAAACAGAAGGCAAAGCCAATTATCATGCAAGATTAGATGGGCGCACAAATAGAGACAAAACCAACACGTCCGTGTGAAAGTGCACCGTCTGCAGTGCAGCTGCCAAATGTTGGTGTATCCACCTGCAATCTGGAGCCATCAGATCTCACGTTTAAGGTTTCTACTGCCAAGAACTGAATGATGTGCAAGCTGCACCTGCAGCAAAGCCCGCCTGGCACCGACTTAAAGACACGAGCATTTCCTTTGCTGCACATCACGTTCAAACTGTATGCGCCTCTTTAAAAATCTGAACCACTGACGAGCTGCTGCAGCTGGAAGGAACCTTTCTGTAAATTCTGCTGTGAGTCAGGACGCTGAGCAGGGCTGGCTACCGCCCAGCTCCCCAGCATCTGAGTGCCATGTGTGCACCTCCGCTCCCATTCGCTCCCCTCTCTCTCCGCAGTGGACTTGTTTAGCTCTGTGATGCACGCGGAGCTGCCAGAGACTCCCAGGCCTGCGTGAGTCACCAAGTTAAACAAGAACATCGCTGGCTCCTCGCAAAGAAGGATGTCCGAAACATGGCTGTGACATTTCTCTGCAAAACACATCCTGCGTGAAAAACAACAACCATTTGTTTACCGTCAAGAGACCGCCAATTCACAGCAAGAGAAACATATCCTATATTTAAGGCTGGATGGCGATATATGATTTATGTCTTTGTATTTTTATGGTTTTCTGCCATCTTTCTTTTTACTGTTTAAAATAAAACTGTTTCACTGGGGTTTGGTGCAGTTTCCTTCCATGTATTACCTGTAGCAGGTGACAAGACGCGACGCCCCCAAGCTGACAGACCAGCGCTGTGTACTGCTGTGGACACAGATTTTACACACCTGAAAGAATTACTGTGGGCGTCAGTAGACACGGCTTTTAGAACATTTTCATCTCAGCCGTCAGACAGGAGGTGAAGCTGTTTGCTCCGGACTCCATTCACAAAAACAAGAATTTCACTTCAGCATCTTAGCTGGTGGTACTGAAGAGGAACGAGCACAAAGGGAGTAATGTGTGGCAGGTAATTGTAAATGTAACATTTCTAAATACTCAACAAATATCAGCAAACACAAAGTGTGCACAGTTTGTCACACAGTGTGTCTGCTAGCTAAAAGAAGAGCTGCTGTATGTCCAGGGAGAGCAAAGAAAGAGAGAGCACAGGAGAGGAAGCAGAGGTTAGATTAAAGGGTAAGGACTGCAGAACAAACTGAGGTATGCCAACTTTGTGTAATTCAAAATACTGCAGTTGCAGTCAGTTTGCTGTACTGTATTTACAGTAATGCTCTGTGTTCATGGTTACATCAGTGCAGCAGAGATGAGTCTGAATCAAAGCTGCTGATGCTGAGATTCATTCACTGAATTCAACATTTACACAGCCTGTTGAACCAGTACTTGAACTTGTATTTTTTAAAACACAAGTATTTGTACTGAAATACAGAATGTCAGTACTTTTGCCACCTCTGACCTCAGGCTGCAGTCCCACCTGTGCAGTGCGCCTAATGAGGACACACCACGAGCTTCAGTCTAAAACCCATCTGAGAGAGCAGTTCAGGGACTCTCCTGTAGAAACTGTAAAACGCAGCCTGACTTTCTCCTCACTGCTGGGTCATCACACACTCAGCTTTGTGTTAGCATGCTGTGCTCAGTTTGCACTCTGCCATCACCTTCTTGTCCTTTTGTGCAATAAAAATGAATGTTCACACTTCTTCAGTTTGTGTTGGTGGACATGTTGGATTAATATTTTAAACAGCGCATGTGTGGAGTAAAAAACATCCAAAAGAACTAACCACACACACGCAGCATACAGATCCACCGATGAGCCCCCAGCATGGCACACGACAGCCTGGGCTGTGTCAGTTTAACAGTTTGTCCAAAATTAAAAGAAAATCCAATTCAAAAATAAAACTAAAACTCCACTAACTTCACCATGATCCAACAGGAAGTACAAATGCTTTCTAAGTTTAAGGACTTGTTCCTGCAGCACTGCGCAAAACTCAAGGTTAAAATGAGCAATTCCAGCACTGACTTTATTTAGAAGGAATGTGAAGACATTTTTTTCCCAACACAAGGGCACAGGAAGGGTCCCATGGAGTTCCTTTCCATCTTGGGCCGCCAGCCTGTGTGAGTGAGCAAAGCTTTTGGGGATTTCTGGCTTTGCATTCCAGCGTGCTGCAGACACCGAGAGCCTCACAAACCCTGACTGCAGCAAATTCCAGCAGGACTCCACCGACTGTGCCCGACTTGCCGTCATACAGGCGTATACGGCCTCTGGGCGAGAACACAGATACACAGTGTCAAGTGTTCAGCCCCGTGACACCAGTGACACCAATCCACACTGAAGTGATTCCCCATTGAGGCCTTTTAGTGCAGACACTGAACCAAGCACTTCCTAATAGCTGTTTACCTCGTTGGTCGCAGTGCACATCACTTTCTCAGCCACCAATACCAGAAACAACCAGTTTCTATCCAACACTGGCAAAACAGAGCCGTTCATCCAACTGAAGCAAATCCCTGAGAAGATGTGCAGAGCGAACATGACTCACTATCTGGCTTCAACCAGTCCACAGAGAAAACAGCTGAAAAATAAATGCAGGCCAGAGGGAAGCAACACCAAACCTCCATGTTTCTGAAACGCTCCGGGCACAGAGCCAGCTATGACTTTTTTTCTGACGTGACCCAGATGGAGCAGAAAGAGATGCGCTCAGTTTCAGCAGAAAAAAGTTATTTATTTGGCTTTTCTTTGTTTAATGTTAAAATTAATTTGATGATGTCAAACATGTAAGTGTGACAAATTCACAAAACAAGAGGAAGAAATGAGGAAGGAGGTGAATACTTTCTCAGCACTGTAACACACTGGTGTTAAACTTCTACCGCTACACAGACGGCTTACACGAAGGATCATCTCCACTATCGTGATATTATTATTTTAAATTCCTCCAGTGGCATGCGACCAGCTGCAAGGAGGCCACAGATCAAGGTCAGAAAGAACCTGCAGCAGCTGTGAGCTCATCTGGAAACAACCTCAGAGCTCAAACTAAAAACTTATCATGTGACAGGAGCAAAAAGACGTGTTTGAAATGAACTGCTCTGAGGCTCAGTGTGACCCCAGCGCTCACACACAGCAATGAATCAAGCCGGAGTCCTCCGGGTGCAGATGACCAGTCGTGTGCTGAACATTTTAAACCTGGAAGGAAGTCCGGAGAGGAGCTGCATTCATGTCCCGGCATGACAGCGGCGAGCGGCCGCAGCTTCAAAGCTCGCCAGCATGAAAGCTTCTGGTAAACCACAGCGTGCTCTGATCAACACATTTAGATACAAAGTGCATAAAGAACACCTCAACAGGTCTTTCATTGATGGGCAAAGGAGGCGACTTTCATCTTTCCTCTGGGAGTATCTGGGCCGCTCTGAAGTTGAGGACTGATGGGAGGGCAGAAGGCTAATTCTGGTACGCCTGGCTGAGTTGCCCCCTTTGTCCTGGATGAAACTATTTATAGGTCTGTGTATAACAGGCCGATGATTTCAGTGGCCAATTAAAGACAAAGGGGGCCACATGTTTGGGAGGGATGGACAGATGTGGAGCTTTGTGTTCTCCCGCTGTGGCCGAGCAGCTACAACACATTCACGGCGCTCGTCTGAGAATTTCCGTCCTTTCATCTCAGAGGGAAAGAAAAACACGGGAAACAAAAACCCTCCAAAGACAATCAGACGGCAGAGGAGGAAGCAGCTTAAAAGGACAGTTCACTGTAAAAGCACTGTTTCAGTGTAGAGCTGTTTATCCGTAGGTACAGTTTGGGTGCGAGGCGCTCAGTTTTGGAGGTATCAGCTGTAGACAGGGTGGACTCAGTAACCCAGACTGGGAATTTGACTCCATCCCAGGCTCCTCTGTTTGCACAAAAGACTGCCAGGTCTGTGCTGCAGGTCTGTGCTGATTAGGGCCATAACAAGGTCAGAATTCAAGAAATAGCTAAAACGTGGGGGAAAGGAGCAACACGGCCATCAGTCAAAGTCCTCTTCATCTTTCTCTGCTTTCTCCTCCCTGTACTGAAACTGAAAACTCACTGAAACTCCACATGTGAGAAAATCAGACCTGTCCCAAAGTGCCAACACAACAACTGCACAAATATTCATGATATATTTTGTGCTAAAAGAAGGCATCAGTGGTTATCCTCACTGAGGTTATTAGCGGCACACACCAGCAGAAACAGCAGGAAGACACCAAAACGAGGCCAAACAGATAAACAGAGTGAGAGTTCAGGCGCTTCGATGATTCGTGATGTGTGCGTCTACATGTGCTTTTTTCCACCCATCAGCTTTGGGTCTTTTTCTTCTCACTCCCTCCCTCCATCCTCCATGGTCCCCTTTCTTCTGACAATGCGCTTCATCAGACAGCTTGTTGGAGGAGAAGCTGGCGGATGCTGCACGCCTCACGGAGACAGTGATGTGGAGTTTCTGAGAGGTCCATCAACTCCTTCCTGTTTGTTATATCGCTGCTCAAGCTGACCGCTCTCCACAGGCCACAGTGACCGTCAGAGCGTGGGAAACTGCCTCTGGCTAACCCCAACCCCACTGCACTCAAAGCACCAAAAGCTACAACTCAGCTCACTGTTCACATCAACGAAGCCGAGAAAATCTCTTTAACAGCTGCGCAAGTAGATTTTCCAACACATTTTACAAGTTTTTAATTTTTACTTTTTCATCTGTTCAAGAGAATGTTGCCACCTTAATTCCCGATCCTGCTGAGTAATCCCAATATCGTTGAGCAGCTGCTCGCTGACCTACTGGGCCTTCACCTCCATGATGAGCGAGCTTTCTGTGCTGTTAGATCTGAAAACACGGTCGAAGGAGCAAAACAAAATACAGCAGGCAGGCTAAACTAATATCACTTATTATTTTGGAGCATTTGATGGTATATGAATCACTGAGCCATCACTTTATTATTTATCCTGATTTGGGTGGACCAAAACTGGACCACACACACCAAAACTGACCTCATCCACACAGCTACGAGCTGATTGTGATAAAACTTCTTCTCACAATTATTTTAAGTACATGATTACTTAACATGATTACTCAGAGACTTTGGAGTTGAACATTGTGTCATTTTAACTTGAACATGGATTGCCCAGCAGGGAGCAAACCTGAGGTTTAAGGGGGCAAGAAAAATGGAGGCCAGCTGAGGGACTGGAGGACTCAACAAGAGCAGCATTCTGCTTCTTTTCATGTTTTGAAGGCCACAAAATTGGGTCTCGCTGGAAAGTTGGGACCACATCAGGGTCACATATGAGGTCAGGGGTCAACAAGCACAGCAGCTACTTCTAGTAGGGGGCGGTAACAAAATTCATCATCACGTAAATGCCAAATAATCAATAATTCATATCTTTACATTTAATCTTTGATCAACAGTTTTAAAGCCGAGTCTTCGCAGGTGAAAATGGGCGCACAGCAGTTAACAGGCCACACCCACCAAGACATCACCTAATGAAAATAAAGATCTATTCTATTCTGTGCTATTCCTAAAAACCTGGATTCAAGCCTGCAAAGGGCAGATTTGTCTTCATCACAAACCGCCTGCCTCGGATAACAATCTTCCCTGGAAGTCGGTGACCAGGTGTCCCACTTTATGACGTGCCCTGTCCCACATACTGCCTGGCTATGGTTTCCAAATGGAAGCACACATGAAGCAGAGAACCACAGGCTGATCTACTGATGTTCCTAAAATAACAGCTCTAACAGTCAGTGTGACACAGACAGGGAACAGATAACTCCAAATATCTAACAGTAGCTTCCACATTTGCTTATTGGATCTACTTGGAAAGATCTGGAAATCAAAAGCAGTACATTAGTTCTTCACAGGATCAAAAGCAGACCTGTAACCTCCACAGTCTGTGTGACTTTAGCGTGGAGCAGTGGGAGCAGGTACCCACACTGAGCTCTCTGGGATCCATCTTTCCTCAGACCCGCAGTAAGCAGGTCTGGACTCTCATTCATCTGCAGGATGAAGCTCAGTCTCCTGAAAGCTTCCTTCTTTCCTTATCGCTGCCTTCAGCAGCTGACTGACCCTAAAGAAGTGCTTTTCCTGACTCCAAAGAAGTGCTTTTCCTGACTCCCTCCAGCCCTCCGCTCAGCCCAGTAACTCCCGCTGTGCTGCAGAACCAGAGCACGGTTCCACGAGCCTCTGGTACCCTGCAAACTCCACTAAAACTATCCCAAACTATCCCAAAGTTTTCCTGGCGTGCAGAGACCCGCAGGCCTCCTCCTCTGCAGGCTTCCTGATCGAGCCGCTTCCCGTCAGGCTGCGGGCAGGAAAAGTACTCACAGAATGGTGGTCTGAGGAGAGACTGCTGGGACCGTCTCCAGGTTCAGATGCATACATCTCACGGTGGTTCGGAAACACAAGCAGCGGCTCGGACAGCAGAGCCCGAACCGCGGCCCGACGCAGAGCAGCAGCAGAGAGGAGAGGAGGGCAGCCCGCAGCGCCATTTCTAACTGAGCAGAGCCGAGCAGGAGCACCGAGCAACCAGCTGCCCCCTCACACACACACACACACACACACACACACACACACGCGCGCGCACACACTGAGAGGAGGAGGCGAGGAAACACATACACACACACAAAGGGAGCGCAGCGTTACAGAGTCTGGCTGCGGCTGTGAAATCTGACAGGTCGGCTTCACAAAATCTGAGTTCCTGGGGAAAAAAAGAAGAAAGAACTAAAAAGAGAGGAGTTCCTCTGCAGTCCAGCAGAGGCAGCAATGCGTCAGTCCCCATAGACTCCCATGTTACAACTTTTCAGCAGAAATAAACATGTTTACAGTCTGATACACAAACTGCTTTGGCCTCTGGAGATAATTTCCCCCTCCATAACAGCTGTACGGGGGGAGGAGGTTTCTATAACTCACCTGTTTGAAGTGGATTAAACCTTAACCTTAACACTTAAACCTGACTAAGTGTGTCCTCTCTACTCGCACAGAGCCTTTCTTTTAAATGAAATAAAAACTTTTTAAGCACTGCATGTCAATTCTGCCTCATTGTTGCGTTCTGGACTCACAGCCCTCGCCTCTCTGCCTCACAGTGTCCTCATTATAAACCTGCTTTCATTTTGTAGCAGTTTTTCATCCAAGACTGCAGAGGTGCAGAGGGCCACATGTTAGATATTCACTGCCAGTGGCATGTGGAGAAACAGCAACAAATAATAATAAAATTTGGTTACAAAGTGCCATGGACACAATAAAAGAGCACAGTCAAAAAAGACTGTTGAAACAACAATAATTAAAAACAAGACGGGAAACCATATGCAGCAATACGTAACTGAACGAAGTAAATGTACA
>JAMQGT020013977.1:0-81004 GCA_024447675.2 Pterophyllum scalare
CTTCATCTTTGTTGTCTTCTTCTTCGTCTTTGT
This sequence comes from Pterophyllum scalare, assembly GCA_024447675.2. Classification (NCBI taxonomy): domain Eukaryota; kingdom Metazoa; phylum Chordata; class Actinopteri; order Cichliformes; family Cichlidae; genus Pterophyllum; species Pterophyllum scalare. Next base: position 34 of record JAMQGT020013977.1, read on the forward strand.
CTTCGTCGTCTTCGTTGTCTTCTTCTTCGCCTTTGTCTTCGTCGTCTGTCGTCTTCATCATCTTCGTCGTCTTCGTCTTTGTCTTTGTCTTCGTCGTCTTCGTCTTCTTCCTTGAATTAAAGCTGAAAGTCATCACTAAATTCATATACTGATTAAATTAACAATCCTTATCAAAGGATTTTCAAGTTATGATCCCAACAGTGTAAATGCAAAACAAATGACAGCCACTATTGGTGTTACATGCAATTTACTGCTTGCATGATATATTTTAAACAGTGTTTCATTCCGTGGCTTAGCACTGCACACAACACAACACAAGCTAATGCACAACACAACACAAACTAATGCACAACACAAGGGAACTGAACTGAGCCTATACTTTCACTGAGGTATTGTACAGGGAGTAGAAAGTATCATTAACACTTGGGGGTCAGGACTTCATGCATGCAGCCTGAGCTCCTTTATGTTCCTAATGGAGGTTGGAGGGAGGAGCAGCACCATAAAAAAAAAAAAAAAAGAAAAACATTAGAGGAGTGATGAGTTGAGAGGGGATTCTCCATATGTAAAATGTTACGGAGAAATGTAACAGTTGTAAAGAAAAATTTGCATGTACGCACATGCAGTTTAGTATAGCAAAGTAAATAATTTGCTGCAACCTCTAATTGTGTACAGTATTACTGTTATTATTTAAAGAGTCACACAGGATTAAATCACTAACCTGCCATTTAAAATGTATGCTTTTCAACTGGCTAACCCATAAGGCTGTGTGGATGCAGGAATTGGACCCCAAAGCAGGACTTGTGGAACCAGACTGAACTTAGAATAGCACAGCTTTATTGCTGGTTAACTCAGAAATTCAAAGAATAAATACGCTGGGCTGGTCAGGAGCCAGAATAACATTAACTAAGGAATCTCTAGGAAATAACATGGAACTATAGGGAAAACGCAGCAGAAAGGGACCCCACAATGATCACACGACAAGGAACTGAAGAAAATGCAGACAATATATACACAAGAGCTAATGAGGGGAGAGAGAGGAGACAGCTGTGGAAAAAAAGGTGAAGACGAGGGGAAGCAAGACAGATAAAACACGTAATATTTTTATTATGTTGCTTTAAAACATTTTTTAGACTCACTGCAAATTGCAGTTCAGTTTTATAAGGCTTTTCTGAAGATATGACCTAATCTTATTGTTGCTTTTATAACAGACCTCAGTTAAAATTGGTGAATTACAATAAACTACTTCACATACAAAGAATAAATTAAACCTGTTGCAGTCAACAACACTAACATCATAAAAAACATTTTTATCTGTTGTTTATTAGTATCAATGCATGATTACTGTACTTATTTTTTTTTTTAAAAATATTAATCAAATTTGGATTCCTAATTATGTGATATGATTGTTTTCTGGTCTTCTGTTTATGTCTATCTTAATCAAAATAGCAAGTGCATATGCAATGAAAAACTTTTGATTTTAATTCATTTCTTTATTAAACATATTTTGCTTATAGGAAAGCAATGCAAGGAAAGCCCCAGACTTTTTTTCTTTTTTTTAACAGACAGCTTAACTGGTAATAGATGCTGAATCAGAAAAGAAAATATGGTACAAGGATTGCAGAAATACGCATGTTTCTGTGTGTACCAAGTGAGACTTTGCATATGCAGTTTATACACATCTAGGTGTGACATTGTGCATTTATGAGTGTCAGTGTATTTACGGTACATCAACAGATGTTTTTGTCAGTGTAATTGCTTTCTTGCTTGCTTTCTTTTGCTACCATTGATCACATCTGACACCCACATAGTGCCATTTAAGGACTGACAGGTGGTAAAACAAGTAAGAAAGAATTGATTGTTTTGATCTGTGATAGAAAGGTGTCGTGAGGGAGCAGCAGACCAAGGCAGATTCTCAACAATGGTGTAAGAATTATTGAAATTCTTTAAATATGAGAGATATTACCATCAAGATATATTTAAAGCAGGCAAAGTAAACATGCTCATTATCTGGAACAAGATAAAGTAGATCACATAGCTCAATGATAATAATTATGTGTACACTGCTTAAATGTTGCAGATGCAGTTAAATTTTATTATCTGTATAATGCTTGGTAGCTTAATCTAAAAGCATAGCATGATATCTTTTCTAATTGTTAATGAATACAAATGAAAATATTTGCCATAAAATGGATTGGTACGGAAGCAGGAAGCAGAAATGCATGGGCATCATTAAGTACAACTGCATGGAATTTTCAAACACAGAAGTTTCAGTCTGTTTTAAATTTTACAACAGTAACATTAATGAGGGTGGGCTCTATAAAATGAATACAATAAAGGGTGTAGAAAGACAGTTTCACATTATTTGGGGTGCACAAAGTAAATAGTGTTAGTAATTTTTGCTCTTCAGGTTGGTTCAGAATTAATTCAGAAAATACTCAAAGTGGCCATTTCCTGTCCTTCACTCATAATTATGAAGTGATCATTACCTAATATTTCATTAATAATATATATGATGTCTGTTAAACAGTTAAATATATTTCAAATATGTTTTCATAAATCAAAAAAAGTGCTTTGATATACACACAGTCACCAACCAGTGATACGTCAGAGGCAATTGTCTGGATTGATTTTGCCCAAGGACACAAAGATATGTGGACTGGTGGCCGTGGGGATCAAACCACTGTGTTGTCTGTATGTGAGCAAACTGCTCTGCATCTATTCAATTCAATTCAATTCAATTCAATTTTATTTATATAGCGCCAAATCACAACAAACAGTCGCCTCAAGGCGCTTTGTATTGTGGGTAAAGACCCTACAATAACACAGAGAAAACCCAACAGTCAAAACGACCCCCTATGAGCAAGCACTTGGCGACGGTGGGAAGGAAAAACTCCCTTTTAACAGGAAGAAACCTCCAGCAGAACCAGGCTCAGGGAGGGGCAGTCATCTGCTGCGACCGGTTGGGGCTGAGTGGAGAGAGACAGGACAAAAGACATGCTGTGGAAGAGAGCCAGAGATTAATAATAATGATTAAGTACAGAGTGAAGTATAAACAAGTAAATAAAGGTGAATGAGAAGAAACAGTGCATTATGGGACCCCCCTCAGCAGCCTAGGCCTATAGCAGCATAACTAAGGGGTGGTTCAGGGTTGTCTGATCCAGCCCTAACTATAAGCTTGATCATAAAGGAAAGTTTTAAGCCTAATTTTGAAAATAGAGAGGGTGTCTGTCTCCCGAATCCAAGCTGGGAGCTGGTTCCACAGATGAGGGGCCTGAAAGCTGAAGGCTCTGCCTCCCATTCTACTTTTAAGTATCCTAGGAACCACAAGTAAGCCAGCAGTCTGAGAACGAAGTGCTCTATTGGGGTGATACGGTACTATGAGGTCTTTGAGATAAGATGGGGCCTGATTATTCAAGACCTTGTATGTTAGGAGAAGGATTTTAAATTCTATTCTGGATTTAACAGGGAGCCAATGAAGAGAAGCCAATATGGGAGAAATATGCTCTCTCGTTCTAGTCCCTGTCAGTACTCTAGCTGCAGCATTTTGGATCAGCTGAAGGCTTTCAGGGAGTTTTTAGGACAGCCTGATAATAATGAATTACAGTAGTCCAGCCTAGAAGTAATAAATGCATGGATTAACTTTTCAGCGTCAATCTGAGAAAGGATGTTTCTAATTTTATAAATATTGCGCAGATGTAAAAAAGCCGTCCTACATATTTGTTTAATATGTGCATTGAAGGACATATCCTGGTCAAAAATGACTCCAAGATTTCTCACAGTGTTACTGGAGGCCAAAGTAATGCCATCCAGAGTAAGTATCTGGTTTGACACTGTGCTTCTAAGATTTGTGGGGCCGAGTACAAGAACTTCAGTTTTATCTGAATTTAGTAGCAGGAAATTAGAGGTCATCCAGGCCTTTATGTCTTTAAGACATTCCTGCAGTTTAACTAACTGATGTGTGTCATCTGGCTTCATGGATAGATAAAGCTGAGTATCATCTGCATAACAATGGAAATTGATGCAATGCTTTCTAATAATACTGCCTAAGGGAAGCATGTACAATGTAAATAAAATTGGACCTAGCACAGAACCCTGTGGGACTCCATAATTAACCTTAGTGTGTGAAGACGACTCCCCATTTACATGAACAAATTGGAGTCTATTTGATAAATATGATTCAAACCACTGCAGTGCAGTACGTTTAATACCTATGGCATGCTCTAATCTCTGTAATAAAATGTTATGATCAACAGTATCAAAAGCTGCACTGAGGTCCAACAGGACAAGCACAGAGATGAGTCCACTGTCAGAGGCTGTAAGAAGATCATTTGTAACCTTCACTAATGCTGTTTCTGTACTGTGATGAATTCTGAAACCTGACTGAAACTCTTCAAATAAACCGTTCCTCTGCAGATGATCAGTTAGCTGTTTTACAACTACTCTTTCAAGGATTTTGGAGAGAAAAGGAAGGTTGGAGATTGGCCTATAATTAGCTAAGACAGCTGGGTCAAGTGATGGCTTTTTAAGTAGCGGTTTAATTACTGCCACCTTGAAGGCCTGTGGTACATAGCCACCTAATAAAGACAGATTGATCATATTTAAGATTGAGGCATCAATAATTGGAAAGACTTCTTTGAACACCAACTCCTGAGCTTCTACCTACTCAGTGACTACTTAATACTGTAGCTACTGTGGTCATCAGGGAAAGGTTATTTATTTAATTAATTCATTACATAAATGTGGTTTCTTTGCTACAGTATAAGATACTGGTGGGCTAACAGCAATAACTATGAATCTTTGCTAAAATAACACAGAGCTGGTGTTCCACCTAACTAGTGACCCAGTCAACCACATTACACTTACAGTGAAATTGGAAACACCGTCAATGCTGAATGATGAGTTGACCTACCAGTGCTGTGTGCCTGTACATGTACCCTGTGCACTGGGGAATATCCATGTGAGGATAATATGTGTGGTGTGTGTGAAAGAAATTTTGCAACTGTGTACAAACAACATTGTTTCTATTTGCTTATTTTGTGTGTGTGTGTGTGTGTGTGTGTATCTTACAAATGACACCTGCAATGCAGAAGAAGAATTTTCCAAGGTCAGGGATAAATAAACGGAAATTACACAGCTGCCAAAAGCGATTACTGCATAAACCAGGGCTTACCCAAAGGGTATACACCACTCACTGAGTCTACTAAACAAACACACATGATTTGAGTCACATACACATGTGTGTATACATTCATACACTCATGCCACATAGTACTGCTTTTGTATAGTATTTTTTTTCATAGTGCTCTACAAAGTAAAACATAAAAAAATTGGAACAAGAAGATCCCCTTAAGGCAAATTTGCAGATGAACTATGAAAACCTCTCAGTGGCAAATAAAATTTAATTTACTGTATATAGATCTCAAGCAGGCATGAAAAAACAAAGCTTTGTAAAAGAGGCTTGGCCCCGAGTCATGCTGCTTCAGACCACTCTCAGATCCTTCCTTTTATTCACACATCACAGGGTTTGACCTTTTATAGCAGTCACTTGCTCATTTCACGGTTGTTCATCCCTGTTAGCTGCACACAGGTAGGATTACAGCTCAGCTTTTGTAACAGTCATTCATATCAAACTGTGAAATAACGATTGTGACAAAATGGCTGATTAGACATTATTATTGTGTGTTTGCTGCATTTTAACTAATAGCATGAACATTTATCTAAAAAAAATTAAGGCAAGAAACGAATAAACCCTTTGGATAATAAACACGATTGCATCAAAGATGGTAATGCAGAGAATTTTGGGCTACATTCCATTTGCTGCTGACTGAAGAGGAGAGGGGCTGTGGCAGAGACAAAGGAGGATGCTTGGAGCGTCCTTAGACATCTTCTCCTTTGACCCTTGAACAGAGAACTCAAATAAGGTGCCAAGGCAGATCTAATTTGACATCCTTACCCATGTAACTTATTTCTCCCTCGCTCTCTCACTCTCTTTGTTTTTCAGTCCCTTCATCCTCTTAACTATGCACTACACACTTAAGTACTGACACGAATAGTGATATACAGAAAAAAAAAATGGTGGCATATACTGTAGGTCAAATTCAGCAATAGATTTTTACTTACTGTGAATAGAAATGAATGCATCACTCAGAGAATGAATAAATACACTGCACGACAAACCAATCTACAATTTAAATATATTTAAATGAATTTCATTTCATTATTTTAAAGTTTTCAAAGGTACAGCGTGTCTGCATGCAACAGTGTTTATGATTTTCTGGCACAGAAAATGACATAGCCCTGTTTTGTTAGTGAACCGGTCTAAATTTCTAGAGATTTTTTGACTGATCGGCTAATTGAATGATTTCATCATTATCTGTGAAATGAACTGACTGGCAAATGAAATAGTTACTTTTTTTTTCTTTTTATTAGAAAAACATCAAACAGTGTTTGCTAACTGGTTTACAGAATAAAGTATTCAGAAATGGTGAATAATTACTGCACTCTCTTCAAATACACATACACATATACATGGACAGAAGATATTGTCATCAGCTGGTGTGTGGAACAGTGTATGGTTCTTTTATACAGAGAAGATGAACAGTGTGACACTTTCTGACCTGAGTTTCCTGTCCAGCCTCTCTGCCCTCACTCCTCACCAGATATAGAAACCATTTTCACCATGTTGCATTTTTTCATTGCACACCAGATTACTTTCTATCTTTCGTGATCTTCCCATCTCTATTTCCCCACCCGAGCTTTCTCTCCTTGTTTCACTTTTAGTCTTTTCAGCACACTCATCTCTCTATTGGTCATCGACTTTACATCTAGCCCATTCAATCTCCCTCACTTTGCCTATATGAAGCCCCAGAAGGTCATGATTCTCTCTCACACATGCATGCAGAAAATACCTCATGTGCATGCACAAATTCAACATGTGCAAAGGCTGAACTCTTCAGTATTTTGTCTGCTTTTCAGGAGAGAGAAGGTTGCCATCAGCCAGCACGCAAGAACTAAATATACCTGTTACTACATGATGCCATGTCGGACACGGTGAGGATCTAAACCATTGCACTGGCTATAATGACGCAGCGATGTACACACATATGTATTTCTGAGAAGAAAATATATTGCACATGCTCAGAAGCCCACACACAGTCCAAAATAGCATGTAGTCAAGTGCAGATGCATTAGCACAAAAACACACATTTTCACTTTCATTTTCATGGTGTGGAACCTTCTTCGGTCACAGTAGTTTGGAATTTGCTGCCCCCTGCTGAATGTAAGGAATGACTGCCATGTCACAATAGAATGGAATCAAGAAGGAACAAAAACATTAAATTTGGTGTAAAAGCAGCATTATTTGAAAAGTAGAGAACCAGTCAAGTGATTGATAACCTAAGGTTTATTAACTTATAATGGTTTGAGTTGTTGTCCGCTCCCATCCTATTAACACTTCACTTTTTAACCATTGTCTGTTTGTATCCCTCTGCCTCTTCCATTTTTCCCTACCTTCATCATCAGCCATATCACAGTCATTGCTTCTGCATCTTGCCTCTAGGTGCTTATTAGCAGAGAAAAATTTAAATTACATCAAAGCCATGAACAAAGTTCACAGAAACACTTGTGTGGAACTATTAATGCAGAATGTTGGTCAGACTTGGTGAAAATGGAACCACATCATAGTCTAATGTGAGGTTTAATTGTTTCATTACTGCAAATAAAAATGACATATTTTAGTAAATCTACCCAAGAGGATCATTGTTTCCCAAAAGACAAACATCAGATGATATTAAAAATACAGTAACTGAGAGAGTAATGAATGGGAGAAAATTGTGTATTTCCATGCGTGTGTTCAAAAAACCTATTTATTTTTCCTTCCTGCTTAGTATCGAAAGATCAGGATAAAAATGTAGGTTGCTGTAATCTTTAGGCAAGGCTGACTTTTGGCCTGTGCGTTGTGTTGCTATCTTAGCTTTGTCCTGAAGCACTGCCCCAGAAAACTATGTGTGAGTCAACTAATCTGCTATGCCTTCTCCATGAAAATGAAGAATGCTGCTTTTCTCTTTTCTCTCCTACTGACTCTCCTATGCACTGCCTTATGCTTCCTCATTTTTCATCAGCTTGTTTTTGCATCATTTTGTTTCCATTTGTATCTCTTTTTTTTCATAATAGGATGTATTTACTTATCTCTCACCTTCTTTACCTTGGCAGTCCTTCTGATAATGGACTCACAGCCACATTGCACTTAATGATCTTTTCTCTTCCGGCTATTGTAACAGACTAAGTGACTGCAACCACCAATATATGGCCCTTTATGCATAATTATATGTGAAATCTTCCTTTGAGGCCTGCACATCTGTTTACATTTATGCTTACTGTTTACTGGGAATTAAGAGGATACGTAGCAGCATCTAGCTGCTAATCAAGTAAATTTGATCGTTTGATAATCCACAAGAGTGAGCAGCTCTTCCATTGGGTCATGCAAAAGGAGAGTGAGCCCAAGAACACTAATATCTACAAGAGAATATAGTAGCTGAAAGAAAATGGATTTAAAAAAAAATGGTTCAAATCCAGACCTCAACCCAAATTAAATGCTGTGGGCTGACCATTAAAGAACTGTGGGTAAATTAATGCCTTCAAAATTTAACTGTACCAATGTTGTAACAATGAGTGGGCCAAAATTCCTCTACACCTGTGTCCGAGACTGATAAAGTCATACAGAAAACAATTACTTCAAGTAATGGCTGCTAAAGATACATGGCTTATTGTTGATTGGTGGGAACTGAAAGGTAAATGTAGAAAACATGTCTGGTGATTATTTTCCTAACCTTAACTAAGTGTTTTCTTTTTCTTTTTTTCTTGCTCAAACTCTGAATCTTTTTGTTTGTTTGTTTCTGCCGACAATAATTGATTGGTACTGTTAGAAAGATAATAATCAAAGCTTCAATTCTAAATTCTTTCGGCACCAGGTGTTGGTTGTTGCTTCTTGTCAGTGAACTGGCAGGTTAGACATTTCCCTAATCTGCTTATCTTTCTGCTAGCCTGTTTCTTTTGATAATCTGTAGCTTCCAGGAAAACATGGCTATGGCTCTATCACCTGTCTTCTTTCTTGGCTGGCATTGGAAAAATTAAAATAAAATATTTTTGCCCAGAAGGAATATTATTATTAACGCAGTATGTTTTTGTCCCCAAAGCTTAACAAAGAGAGAAAAGAGAAAGGAGTAACTTTTACAGCACATGGGAGAGATCAATTTTCCATTCAGAGAGCAATGTGCAGCCATTTAAAACATCACATTGCTCTCTGATTGCTTTTGCATGGATGCAGAGACCAGAAATGCTTTTGGCTCAAGCATTATTACATCCATTTTCTTCTGCTTATCCAATTCAGGGTCAGAGGGGGGCTGGAGCCTATCCCAGCTGCCATGGAGCAAGAGGTGGGACACACCTCTCGCTAACACAGAGAAACAGACAACTATTAATGAGTACATTCACACCTATGGGCAATTTAAAATCCACCAGTTAACCTAACCCCACTAACTGCATGTTTTTGGACTGTGGGAGGAAGCCAGAGTACCCGGAGAGAACTCACACAAACACGGGGAGAACATGCAAACTGCACACAGAAAGGCCCCGGCCAGATAGTGGGTCAAGGCAGAGAGCAAAGCACCCCGAGTCTGGCTTTGAGGTTTTTGTTTTTTTTTTACTTGTTAAAAGGCAAGAAAAGTGTTATGTGGAGCTAAATAACTAAAATTTAACATCCATTGATTTTATTATTTACATTTGTGCTTTTCAACTGTGACATGAATAAATAGGTGGCTGATTAGACCTCAGTAGGATAAAGCTATACTGGGAATTATGAAATGACACATGGCAGTAATCACAGTACCAACTGGAACAAAGCTACTAGTGATGCACTAACAATTTTGGACATAGGAAAATGTCATCTTATCAGGTCCTATCATTTCATCTATAAACCATTCATCGCAGATAGAAGAACTGAAATCCATTTGAATGACTTTAAGAAAATGTCGATATCTAAGAAGAAGGTTTTTTTTTTAATATTGTGAGATGATGTTACAAAAAAGACAAAAGCCTATGTTTCATTTTCCTTCATAATATTTATTCTTAAAAATGAGTAAGCAGACAGTTCGTGTGTCCTGTGAATACCAAAATGTTTGTAGAACAGTACAGAACAGTGAAACACCTTTCATTATATTTCTATAACAAGATCTTTTGAACATATCAAAAGTCAAAACAAAGGACATATTCCTTTTATTACATCAATTCTTTCATCTCAAGAAATAGACCACAATTTTTTTTTAGAAATAGATGTAAAAATATACAATTAACATGATCAGTGTTAAACAGCAGGCTATCATTTCTGATGCACATAACTATTAACTTGCACAATATCAGTGAGGAGGTGGACATTTTATAGGGTGACCGCACCAAAGGGACCAATCACATCTTTAAAAGGACATCGCAGCTTAGACAGGAGGAGCTTTAGTGACTAAACACTTCCTCAATTTCCCTCTTTACAGACTCAATCTCACACTTCCTCAGCTCATCAAATCCTTATTTCTTCCCCTGCTTTCTTTGCCTCCTCCTGAAAAACTGTAAGAGAATTTTTCATTCCCTCAGATGCGCTCCTCTGATTGCATTTTCATCAGGAAACAAGGACACAGGAAAGAAAATAAGGGAAGGGAAAGAGTTGGACAAAGTAAGGAAGGGGGAGAAAGATTACTTGTAGTCATTTGAGTGCTGACAGGATGAGGTTGTAATGGACAGAAATTGGTCGGAATGATGAGACCAGCTCATTGACCCCTAACACATTTGCATCGATGACAGGGTCAGATTGTGCTTTCACACCTGCAGTGGCTCAGACAGCAAAATAAAAAAATAAATGGTATCTTTCTCACTGAGGTCCGGCGTTCAGAAGAAACCTTTCAAAAATGCAATAGCAAGAGCATTGCTGAAGCATGAAAGTGTGATGAAATGCAAAGCATCACAGTTTCAAGAAGTATTTGTGATGAAGAGCAGCAGTAAAAGAAATAAAATAAAATAAATTGAAAGAAGTGGACAAGCAGAAAAAGAGAGCGAGAAGGGGTGGAAGTAAGAAATACAAGGAAACTGACAAGAGGAAAGAACAAAAAGTATCAGAATAGAAGAGAGATGAGGTTTGAAATGCTCATCTCATGGGCCTCTACAGATGGCGCAGGGAATAAAAATGCAGGGTTGGAAGCACATCTATCTGTCACTCTGCGTTAGGCTCAGCATAATTGCTGTGAAATGACAGATATCCGTGACTTATAGGAGGGCGACTAGAGAGAGAGAGAGGTGTGTTTTTAGACTCGGCCTGCGAGTCACACAAACACACATCTATTTGTAGCCTTGTGCAGATCTCCAGCTCACGCTAGAGAATTAAGCTATAACTGATGTTTTGGTTTTTTTTAGTGTTTAAACCCCCGGCATGTTTTTATTGGCTTACTGATTTTTTTTCCCATCCAATCAGAGATATTTAATTTGAAAGAGCGGCACCAAAGAAATCTGCAAAACCCCAAATGACTAAATATGTGCTAACATGATAATCAATAACCTAATAATTCCTTTCCATTATTCCAATAAGCAGAGTTTTTGCTCATCTTGCTTTGCAACAACAATAAATTCAAGTAAATAAGCACAACTCAAGGCCTAGAAATGTCCCACAGCCCTCACGTAACAGCTGTTTCAGATAACATGTGAGATGTCAGTGGCAAAACGCTTGATGTACAATTTAGCTTTACAGGGAAGGGTAACTGATGCCCTCCTATAGCCTCAGTACAAATACATGCTGCAGTATCCTTTCTCAACACACAAAACTATGTAGTATGGTCCCCAAACTGCTACATCTTAAAAAGTCACATTTGGGTACCTAGTACCTAATATAGTGACACAGCCAGTGAATGTACAGTGAAAGCCTTGGACAACACAACACACTGGTATTGTTCTAAAGGCACAGACACTACCGTGATCATTATTGACAAGGTACCAGGACAGGTTTTAACCGTATAATGTCATTAAACTGATTTTAAAATATTAATGATTAAAAAAGAAACGGCTGCTTTCATCACAACGTTAATTGAAAACATCAAATGTGTTATTTAAAATTTGTGCAAAACAGAACCAGACTACATAATGACATGACAGCGTTTGCTTTTTTTCTTATATTTTTACAAAACAAAAATAACACTCTGAGTCATTTGTTTCATTTCCTGTTTTGAGTAGCGGTTGATAATGTTGTTTGTGTTTGCTGGACATTTTATATAGACAACAGGCAGCTTGGTTGGTCAGTCAAGCGGTCAGTTAAAAATGTGTCTCCTTCTCTGAGATGGTGGATATTTTCCCATCAACCTTAAGTTTTGCATCATTGGCAGCATAAGGACTCGTGGCAGCAAGCTTTCCTCTCATTTTCAGGTCTGGGCTGGGGGTGGTTAGTTTCTTCATTCTCTGCAGAGAGCCAAAGAGAGAAGGGGAAAAAAAGATGAGAGGATATTTTTCAATCTCTGGGTGTGATAGAGTAACACAACATCACATAACTGCACCAACTGTGCCTGAATGTAATGTTAAACTGTGCACATGCCGCATACATAATGATTACTTTGTTTAATAAATCTCTTCATTTTCTAGAGGATTATTCTAAAATTCAAATGAGGATAATATTCATTAAACTGTAAGAGATTTGGGGAGATGATCCTTCAGTTCGGTGAGATTTCGCTGTTCTGAAAAAGAACCAAACTGTCGTGTGTTTGTCTTTGTTTGTTTCGCTTCTATGAAAGTACAGAATCACAACTTGTTGATATCTATTCCCTTATCTTGATTTATAAAGAAAACTGTCTGTAGAAAGATAAACTTCAGAACTTCAGGACAGGATGATTATGCATGTGTGCTTATCTCTCCTTTACTTTATGTACATATTTTCATTATTTTCAATATAATAAAAAAGGTATTGCATATTCTGTAACTTATGATTTTCACCTGTTTGTCCTGCAAGATTACCTCTATATGAGCCTGGTAAATTTGCTTTCAATATTTCTATGCACCTGCATCACATGTATAATTTACCTCAGAGAAGGTGCCAGGAGTCTTCCAGATCATCCAGATAATCCCCAGAGGGATGCAGACCATTGAGGACATTGCCATGAACCAGCCAATACCGTAGCCCCAGTCAGGGTAGACGTAAACATTGTTGTACTTCAGTGGTGTGTATTTAATCAAGAAGAACAAGAAAATTCCCTGTAGCAAAAAACAAAATTCCTTTTTCAAATGTTTTCATTTAGATCATGACAAAACAAAAAAACAAAGCTTCTTTAATGGATAAATATCAGTTGCAGTACTGAAATTGTTGTGCACTGTTGTGCAAATGTATTATTCCAGGTTGTGAGTCAAACTTTTTTTTTACACAATATGTTGTTTGTGCTGTTTGTGCTACTCTTGAATTTATGTCAGCACTGGACTCACAGCACAGATGCCCGGGGTCAGGATCATCCAGCACCATTTGATGAAGAAGATGGGTTTGTAGCCAATCATGTCTTCGATATTTAGGTAGAATCTGTCACTACCTGAAAAGCAAAGGAGTACAATTCAGTGACAGTTTCCATGTGTATCACAAAAATAATGATGTAATTGATATTTTAAGACAGTTTATGGCTCTCTAAAAGAATCTAGTCTGAAACTTTCTATCAAGAGATCCAAGATCAATTTATTTTGCTACATATCTGATTCATTGTGCTTATAATATACCTGCATTTATTGTCAACTTGTCAGCTTAAATTAGACTTAAGGTAATATAAATGTGTTAATATCTAAACCCGGAAAAAACACATGTATGTTGCCTCTGTATTTTATGTAAACTTCTAATATTCAAGACATATGTACGCAGTGCAGTTGTAAGTAAAAGGACAATGTGTTTCATAAGAAAAGTGTGGAAGTTTTTACACATCACTGTAATGATCTGTGCACAAATATGTGAATGTTGCATGTGTTTGAGACCAATCTCCAGCAGAGGGCAGAGAAGAAATATTATTGGAGCAAGGAGGGTTGAAGGCATGATGCAAGGTTTTTGCAGTGTCCTGTTTCTGCGCTAAAATCTGATGAAAAACTGAAAACACTGCTTTGATATTTCAAGGTTTTTAGATCAAAACTCTTATCTTACCATACACCCAGCCGATGCATATGGACTCAAATATGGCTACAAACAGCAAACACATCCCGCTGGCAGCATATGCATCAAACAGCTGGAAGACATACATCCCTCCCTGACAGGACAAGGCAAATGTCAGTTTCCTGTCAAAGCCCCTACATGTCACACTAAATTGAACATCAAGTATAAAGTGAATAATGAGTGCTTGATTATGGTTAATGAGGGCTGATTGACTTGATAGGAAATAAATTACAACCATCCTGCACTGGTGTTTTCTTTACCCCTGTGAAAATCAGGAATTTGTCCCAAAATTGTAACAGCCTCACAATGTTTGTTATCACTACTAAATATTATTTTAATTATTTATCTGTAGAATCTGCTTTGCTTTTAGTTTTTTACCCTAAAAAACCAAACAAAACAAAACAAAACCTCTGCTGTTTAGTAGCCCCTTATAGGGAATATTTTAAAGGATCCACTGAAGGACACCAGCTATAATGCTTTTTTCAAATCTGGTTGGAGTCTGCCTGAATGATGCATCTGCAGTTGGTGGATTGTAGTGTGGCGTCTCAGGGATGTCTGCATGGAGTCTCACATTCATTCTCTGATGACCAAATTTGCATTGCACTGCTTTGGCTGTATGCTTTGGGTCATTATCCATCTGTACTGTGAAATGCTGTTTGACCAGATTTACAGCATTTTGCTGAATCTAAGCAGGGAGTGTAACCCTGTGCAATTCAGAATTCACCCTTTTACTTCTAGTCACATAATTAATAACCAGCAGTAATCCAGTTCTACTGGCAGCTATATATACCCAAATTGTCCATCATGTTTTAGAGATGATATGGTATGCTACGGATCATGAGCTCTGTCTGTCCTTCTTCACACTTTTCTCGTCCCATCACTGTGTTACAAGTTAATCTTGGTTTCATCCATCCAAATAATTTGTTTTCTGGCAAAGTCTAATCTGGTCTTCTTGTTCTTGAGTGCAACCAGTGGTGTGCAACTTGTAAACTCTTTGGATTCATGAAAGCAGCTCTGGATTGTAGCCCTTGACCAAGGAAAAAACTTTAGTTGTCTTCTGTGGTCTTTCAGGCCTTTTGGTGTTGTTGAGCAGGTAAATTGGTGCAATTTGGTGCATTTTTTTTAAAGAATGCACCAAATTGTTGACTGACTGACTCCCAAGATTTTCTAACATCTTCTTCACTTGCATCAACATCTCTTTGGGTCACATAGTAAGAATTCAAGCGAAAAGCTACCAAATACAGGTTCAACACTAAACTCCAGATCTTTTACCTGCTTCGTTTCTCATCAAATGACGACAGACCAGATATCACCTGGCCATCAAACTGCTTGTCAGTCACTTGTCCAATTACTTTTGAGGCTCTGAATGCTCTGGAGGAGTATATAAAAAAATGACTGCAATTCCTAAACAATAAATACAATACTATTTAACCTCATCTTAAAGTAAAGCTGAAAATCTGCACCTCAGTCACATCTTGACACCTTGGTTTACAATCCACTGCGGTGGTGTACAGAGGCAAAACAACAAAACTTGCCCAAATAGTTATGGAATTAACTGTATCTTCTTTTTTCTTTTGGCTTCTCCATTTAAGAGTCACCACAGCAGATCATCTACCGCCATCTCACCCTATCCCTGGCATCTTCTTATGTCCCACCAACCCTATGCATGTTCTCCTTCACTACATCCATGAATCTCCTCTGCGATCCTTCCTCTTTATTTCCTTCCTGGCAGCTCCATATTCAACATTGTTTGTCCAATATATCCATTATCCCTCCTCTGCACATATCCAAACCATCTCAATCTTGCCTCTCTAACAAAGTTCCCCTGATATACTAATTTTTACTCCTGTCCCTCCTGGTCACTCCCATTGAAAAGCTTAGTATTTATTTCTCTCACATCTTCAGATTTCAGCTACAATGGTGGTCTTATATTTTATCTTCCACTGCACTCAAGACAACTCATCAGCTCTTCCACTAAAAGGGTCATAAATAAAATCTCACATAAATCTTACAGAAGGGTTACATCACAGCTTTTCTGCACTAGTAACGCTAAGCTAAGAATCTTCTCAAAATATCTTCTGTGCCCATGTTTTCACCAGGTATTGCACTACACTCCCAGAAGAGCATTTGAACTGTTTTTAACCCTACTATAGGCTCTTTGAGACATTTTATTCTCAATACATTTTGGCAGCTTAAAGAAATAAAGTTTCTTGAGACCAGTTATAGGTGGGAGTTGATTAAAAGCTGATAAAACCAATACATAGTTGTGACAGGAAGATCAAGCAACTGGAAACTGCAGCTCTCAGACAAAAGACTGGAAGACTGAAAAAGGACTGTACTTCCATATTTTATCAGATTCCATCCCCCGTACCATCTTTATTATGGATCACTAGAGAATGACAGTACAATCAGAGTGGAGATGGATGGAGTTCAGCACAGACAGAAATGTGAAAAGCTTTTAGTGGTTGAAGGAACTCCTTGACAGTTTAAGGAAATAGATTCTCACATCTTAAAAGTACAGGAGGGCAGCAATTTAAGGATTTAACCCTTACATACTGTTCATGTTGAAACAAACAATTGTGACCTGTGTCCTCATAATAAGTGTCTACAACCATTTTTGAACTGCAGATCTATTTAGAACATACACCACTAAAAAAAAAACTAAAATTAAATGAACACTCTGAAAACACATCAGATCTAAATGACAAAAAAAAAAATCATGCTGGATCTTTATACTCAAGTGGATTAGGTAATGTATTAGTGACAAAAAGATGCCACATCGTGTCATGCAATTGAAAAACTTTTAAAATTAAAATTATATGATCAATCCTCAATTAATGTTTCAGACAGCAAAAGATCTGCTGTCAAACAATATGATAGAAAATGGCATGAAAATTCTATAACTGCTGGGGTTTATTCTATAATCATGTATAACCATTACAACCTTTAAACACCGTCCTCACTTCTATGTAAGAAAAAAATCCTCATAGCTACCATCTGTAATTATCAATATTAATAAATACAGAGAGCACAAACCTTGCATATTGCAACCTAGTCTGTCCAGTCAAACCAGTGGTAGGAAGCCTTTCATGTGTGGGATTTTTTAACAGGTGGAGAAAACCCACTCCAGCTACTTTTGAATGGGTCAAATGTTCAAACTCCACACAGAAAGGCCCCAGCCAGGATTTAAATCAGGAACCTTCTTGCTGTGAGGCAGCAGCGCTAACCACTCCATCACCCGGACACCTTGTTTCAGATCTCATGTTTCTGTCATGGCATCCTCCTGCAAGTAACCCTGTGACCTACGTCTGACCTAGAGTACCAGTCAAAAGTTTGGACACACTCAGCCATTAACTTTTGACTGGTATTGTATTTTCCTCACATGTACCATATATGATCACTCCTTTGCAGTTTTACTATTACACTCTTTGGAGATTCCCTAATGATCCTTCAAACACCAGTAGGTGTCCGTCTCTGCACAACCTGCACAGACAGTTCTCATGATTATATTGAAGTCTTCCTTGAACTCTGTCACCAGTGTCCATACAAAATACACAGACAGGGTATGTACAGTTTCACAGTCTCAAGATTCCCTAGAACCACCATTTTCCTTGATTTGTCCAACACTGATGGGTCTAAAATTCATCCGTCAAATCTGACCTAAAACAGCCTTAATTTACAAAAGTTTTTAGCACCTGAACAACAGTTTAAAATTTTAGAATATTTAATTTTTTATGTATTTTGAGTCACTTTAGGAAAATCATCAAATTCCAGATTTAAAGAATAATATTTAGGGTATTGCTGCTGTCAAATGTCAAAATGGGTCAAGTTTGACACAAACTCTATGTAAGGGTTATAAATAAAAGAGATTACACCACATTTGAAAACATTTAAAATCACAGGAAAGGATTCCCATTATCTATAATGTGTCTGACTGGATTTTATGTAAATGAAATGATGGATGGATGGATGGATGGAAATTAAACAAGCAATTTTAGGCTATATACAGGTAATATGCAAAAACTCAACACATCCTTTTGACAACCATCTTTCAATGTAACTTTTTTGGTGAATACCACAGAGGACATACAGTAAGGTGTCAGTAGGATATGGGACATTTAACTGATGAGCTATAGATGTATCTTACCTCCATACACATGATGAGTCCAATGAGGAAAGAAACTATAGACATGCCTAGAATCAGTAGCTCTCTGCGGTAGCCTCGCCGGAAGGTCTCTGGGTACATGTCCACCACAGCTGTCACCAAACTCTCCACACACACAAACTTAGATACAAAAAATAAACATCTAATTTACAAGAAATACATTTTCTCATAAAAGAAAAGAAAGCTATTACAGTGTATTTAGTCATTATATCATGATTATATTATACATCAAGATTAAGTGTTCTTTGAAAAACATCCACCTTCTGGGTATATAAGTTTGTGGTAAACCAGAATGGTAGACATGCATTTCCAGGTTGAATACCCAAAGGTAAAAAAAAGTTTTACACAGGAAAAAAAAAATAAAAAAATCTAAAGATCTCATTTTTGCTCATATTTAAGATTTCTAAACTTTTTTTTTCATGTTGTGTAAGTGTTAACATGTTACGTTTGGATATTCAACTCTAGAACTATATGCGTTTACAACCAGAGACTTTCTGTGACCCAAATGTAAACAAAACATTTGACTAAAAAAACAAAATAAAACTGAATCAGTAGAGCATCTCATTTATGTCATATACATGATTTAATCACAAATTTAAAAATTCTGAAGAGGTGCACTGGTCATCTCTAATTGTAGATGACAAGGATACAAATTATGACTGAACTGATGGTGTTCTCTTCTTTTCCCTCACATTTTAAGAGTAAACCGCATTGTATTGAATGTATGCAAGCTGCTGGTTGCTGTAGATATTTATTTTTGTATGCCCACATAATGGCAATCTCACAGGATTAGTAGGGCTGTTCTCCTCCTGACCCTGTCTAGACTATCACATTGGAGGAAATAAGCTTCATATGTTGTTTGCCAAGTCATAGATCGAAGCTAGCCTTCAGTTTGTCACAAGCTTAACAGCCAGCATTCCCAGTATGCTCACAGCAGTAGCACTCACCTGACTGTCCAGGCCAAGGAAGATTAGCATCATAAAGAAAAGACAAGCCCAGAGTGGAGACAGAGGCATCATAGTAACAGCTTTGGGATACGCAATGAAAGCAAGACCAGGGCCTGAAAAAAATATAAGAACACAGGTTTCACAATTACTGGACTCCTGACAGTGCATCTCATAGAACAAGTACAAAATTATAACAGCAATAACCACTACTTGGGCTACAAAATTTAGGTAAAACTTAACTTTTTAGTACTCTGGAAGTTTTCAACAAGTCCTCAAAAATGAGACCTGATGGTAGCATTTTTTTTCTTTCGATTGATTTGAGTTGTTACAAATTATTCACTGCTCTGATTTTGGTTTTGCAGTACTACGGTACAACAGCCAGTGTAGAAAGGTGATCTTGCTTGTTTGTTTATTAAGTTTTGTCTCTTTTCTTTGTACCCCACACATAAGTTTGGAACCAGTCAATCCCTGTTCAGGTGCAGGGACGTGACTTAAACTCAGCAGTCAGTCAGTCAGACAAACTTTCAGAAGCTCTCTGTAGAGAGCATTTCAGGATGCCACACAGTCAAGTCAAAATTAGAGCAAAGCCAAGATTTAAACCTATATAATAGCTGCAGACAGACCTGCAGATGGCAGTTCACAGAGATTTCCTTTCCAATCTGATGAGGAGAATCTGACAGTAAGGCAGGAATAAACTGCATGAAGTGGTGTGCATAGTTTGGAGACCCACCATTTGCTGGCTAAGGGGCCTCTACAAAGAACGGAACTGAGGACCTAAATACTTTAGTAAATTAAATTAATCAATCAAGATACAAACAAATTCTAAAAATGTGTGTCATTATCCATTCTAAATTAAATCTACAACACAAAGTATGCAGATGGGTAATCTGAAGATTTTCTGATCCACTGTGAGACACAACTGACTGGTTAAAAAGAAGAGCTGGCACGCTATTGCTTTATTTAGCACCCACATTTGGTGACTGTCCCTTAGAAATACATTATCTAAAACATTAAGCTCTGTCCTTACTTTGCACAGTAACACAAGCATTTTAAATTTATCGCTCTGTCACATTCAATAAATCATTCATATTGACTTGAATAAATCATAATACAGTGGTCTAAGTGCTTAGGTAAAGAGTGTGTGGTTATATAACTGGGAATGTTTATTCATTTTAGCACAATATGATGGATAAGAGCACAAACACTCCGACTTTCTTTCTCATTTGCAGTATCTGCCTGAGATAAAGCACATGATTTCATTACAATTTTGAAAGTTGGTATTTTTCAGAAACATAACATTACATTGCGTGTTGTTCTCTCACCAGATTCTGCAACAGCCTCGATGGGAACATTTTGTTCATAGGCCATAAAGCCCAACACAGAGAAGATAGCAAAACCTGCCACAAAGCTGGTGCCGCTGTTCAAACAACACAGCATGATGCAATCCCTGAGTAGCAAGAGAGAAAGAAAGAATTAGAGATCACACTTATTGGAAGAGTTGATAATGGGCTTGACACTTGAAGCAACACAGGCGGAGCAGAGACACCTTGCGTAACAAAGACATACTAAAATGATACATTATGTAACAGTGCATTCATTCTTCACATTCACTGTTTACCCATGGGGCTTTCTTCTTATATATTAACCATGCAAGAAAATATGGTGGTACATTTCAGCTCTGTTTTTCTGTCAGTAGGATGGCACAAGAACTCCAAGGCTTAAATCAAGTAAGTTTTTGGAGAGGTGCAGAATGGGCAAAGGAACAATGCATATCATTTTGGAGTAGATTTAGATTGCTTTCCTTAAATGTGCAAAAGATGTTTTGATGGATTGCATGCTGAGTACTCTTGTATATAAAGTACAACGTGGTAGCATATACAGAACTGTGCAAAAGCCTGGAGCCACCCTACATTTCTTTATATTTTGCCAGGAAAATGGAAAATAGGTACACCAATTTATTGAAACTTATGCAAAAATAAATGTGCCATTCTAATAAAACTGAAAGTCAATATTTGGTATGACCACCTTTACTCTTCAACACCGCCTTAACTCTCTTAGACACGCCTTTCTTGTAATTTCTTCAAGTAATCTTCAGGAATAGTTCCCCAGACTTCGTGAAGGACATTCGAAGCTCTTTTTTGGATATCGGCTGCTTCAGTAATGTTAAGATCCAGGCTCTGGAAAGGCCATGACTGATAGCTTTCCCCTGTGTGTTTTTCTATTTGTGTCCTCATTTACTGCATTGGTAGTGTATTTGAGATCACTGTCATGCTGAATCCATGACTCACCTGCATGGTTGATCAAATTCTGGGGTAGTTTTATACATTCACAATTTCACCAACACCAGTGGTTGAAATGCAACCCAATACAATGACAGAGCCTCCACCGTGTTTTACAGCTGTAGACACTCACTGATGTATCTCTCTTGATTTGAACTAAAAGTTTGGATTTGAATTCATTACTCCATGTAACCTGTTGCTACTTTTCAGTCCAGTTCTTGTGTAATTTAGCATACCTCAGTTTTTTCTCCCTGTTTCCCTTCCTTAAGAATGGCTTCTTGACAGCCACTCTTCCACTGAGACCATTTCTGATGAGGCTTAAGTGAACAGTATTAACAAAAGGGCTAGATGCATTACTCAGGTTCCTGTGTCAGGTCTTTGAAGGATTTTTTTCTTAAAGACATGACTATCAGACACTGTTTATCTGCTGTAGATAGGTTTTTAGGCCTGCCACTTCTTCTTTGGTCCTCTACTTTTCCAGTTTCCTCAGACTTTTGCACATGATGTCAAGATATGCCAATGTTTACTTTAACTGCTCTCTGGCAATCAACTTGTTGGTAATGTACAAAATACTATTTTATGCCTGTAAAACTGTGTTACCTTCAGCATTTTTTCACAGATTCAGCTGAAGTAATGAGAGCAAATTATGATTTTTTGCAACAGGTGGCTAGTAACAAAGTGCCAAAAGGGTACAATTTCAAATGATTACTTTTGCTAAGTTATCTGTTATGTGTAGACACAACACTAGTTCATACCTTTAGTTAAGTGCCTTTTTATGCTTAAATGATTCATAGGTCTGTGTTAAGCAGATTCACAAACAACAACAAAAAAACATTCCTCTGAAAATGGTCAGCTACAGGGAAAGGACTGAAAATGAATAACAAAGCCATCAACATTCAAAGAAAAGAGAGCCATTGCTCACAGCCACTTTAAAAAAATAAAATAAAATTCTGGATGCTTGAACGCAAAACATAAAGAATGACTTTTGCACAGTACTGTACGAAAGGCACTGCCTGCCACACTGACCCTACTGGTATCAGCTAATAGTAATAATGTTAATGTAATGTAATGTAATGCTAATGTAATAGTGTTGCCAGTGATTTTCAATACAGTCTGTGAATGATGCGGTTTAGACACAGTCATGAAGCTTGACATATGTGTAGTTGGAAACTTGACGTGTGCATGTTGAATATGGTTGAGGTTGGAAAGTAAAAGACATCAGAAGGCCAGGGGTTACTGGCCATTTTACTCCTCTGTCTCACATTCTTCTTAATTTGTAATGGAGGAACAGGAAGTATCTTTATCGAGTGCATAATTTTGTCAGAGGTGGGTGTGGTCCAGCAGCTCATTGTGATGTAGTCCTATAACAGGATGGTCTCTAATTAATGTCTAATTTAATGTGTATTGCTGATTTTATTTATACACTGGCATCCAACAACTAGAATTTACATTCTTACCTGTAGCAGTTATTGTTGTAGGCATTATAACTTCCCAATGCAGTAAGACAGCCCAAGCAGATGGCATAGGAGAAGAAAATTTGTGTTCCTGCATCCACCCATACCTAAGTATCAAAATTGGCATTATTACACAGTACTATATATGTAGAAACAGGCAAGATTAAAGAACAAAATAACCAAAAGTGTTTCACTAAGGTGTTGACAAACATTCTCAGTCATGAACTGTAATAGTCAAAATCTATTATATATGTTCAGTTGGGCTGAGAGTCACAAACCCATCAATGCTTTTCTATATTTGACAAGAAAGAAAAAAATCTGCATGATTTTTAGAATTAATTAAACCACCAAATTAAAATGAATTGACTATGCTTTCTCTTTTAAAAGAGATTGCCACAATATACCCAGGGATCATTTATCTTCCCTAGTGAAACGTCAGATCTTTTTTGTTACCCATCACCCACCTTTTTTAATCCTTTGTAATGAAATTATGGCTCAGCTAAAATGTAGTCTGTCCCTTCAGACAGGCAGAGAAGCAGCATGAATCATGGATTAAAATCCTAAATGTAGCTCTAAACTATCGGCCTGATATTCAAATGAACTCCACTTCATTATACTGTTTGATGGGAATTAAGGTGGAGTGGGTAATATAAGCTTTAATTAAGCAGTCAATATTTTTTTAATCTTTCTAAATGAAACTGATATTTAAGTGTAGCACAATAGTGGCATCCTTGAAAAACATATATTACAAATCCTGAAAAACAAAGTGATTGACCAACTGAATCACCACACCACAAGTATAGCATTAGAGCCACATAGCTACTATAAAAGCAAATTTCAAACTATTTACATAGCTATGAGAATCTAGTGTAATCTTCAATGCCACACTAGTAATGGCTTAGTTAGTCAGTCCACCACTTTGGTCCAGGCAGCAACATCTTAACAACTATTTACCACAAAATAATCATGAAAATCTGTGCAGACATCCATGGTCCCAAAAGAATGAATCTTTGTGATCTGCTTAGATTTTCTTTAGCACCTGAAAGTAGGCTGAATAGCCAGTCTGTAAAAATCTGTACAGGCACTTATAGAAGAAGAAGATGGATTCAATAGTTTCTGCTCATAACATTTTATGGCTTTAAATGAAATTTCTAGATGAGTAATTTCCAAATAATGTGCTGCGGCACGTGCCATGAGGCAGTCATGTAAAATGTGTTGTGTGAGAAATTGGCCAATCTCACACAAGCAAAAAGGGCCCCTGGAAACCAACCTAACTTCTAACAGAAACTTGGTCTACCTCAAACAAGTGCTGGATCTGAACTAGAGGCGGTAAGGTCACATCTTCAGTTAAAATGTTTGATAAGGTGATGAAGGTGTGGGCCTAGTTAAGAGGCCAGACTCTTAGAATAAGCAAGGTATCATGCTACATGTGGATGCCACAAATGGGCTATTAAGAGTGCCTGACAATACATTTAAAAGAACATATGATAACAGAGAGCTTATTTTGTAGTTTATGAATACAAATGAACATTTTTGGTTTCCCTATAATGTGCCTTGTGCAAAAAGTTTGAAAAATGTTTATCCAGACTACTGGTCTGGACAGTAAGGAGATGGTGGTCAAGTTACAAGAGCCTAAGCTGAAATTGACATTTGATTTTATTTACTTAATTATTAGTATGCTAGCATGCAAGAATGAAGGCATCAAACGCACTGACATTTTAGCTTATTTATGTATTTCTTTGTGCACAGGCTGAAACTACCGCTTAGTTCAAAGCATCTCTGTAAGCCATGACAGGATAGTCAGATAGCTTTGGACTGACTGCTACTCTTATTTTGGGGGGCACTTTTAATGCAAAACAATAAAGTATTACACTGTTAGTAAATATTTGGTGGGAAATACAGTGGAAATAGCATTTGGTCATAGACTAGAGGCGAGATTTACATATGTACAATTCTTCACAGAGAAAGCTTTAATATGTGCATTATGAAACTAGTTTGTAGTGGAACACAGGACCCCAGAAACCCAAGGATAGCATGGGGTGCTAGCGAATTCAACCTTAATGCAGCATGGCTCTTTGAAAACTCTCTCACACCACCATTCAGCCACTAATCTCATTTCCCTACTGAGAAACAATTAACAAACGCAAGGTCTTCGCTCCCTCCTAGGAGTAACCACGGTAACTTCTGTGACCTCACAAACACAGGACTGTTCCTGTGGAAGAACAGGCCTTTCTCTCCTAATGTTCATTAATGTTCCCTTTAGTTCAACCTCGGCTGATGGCCGCACAGTGCAGGGAAACCTTGAAAGGCCAGGCTCAGAGAGAATCACTTGTTGATGTTGTGCCTAATTTGGCCGGCTCGTGTTTGGTTATGTTGAGACTGTGGCTCCAGGAAACTTGTCTACTGTGTGAAAGCTGGATGACATTGGCTGTAAGATAGTGCTCTTATAATGTAAATGCACCACTCTTGGTGCTCTTTACATCTCCCTCTATTTCTGAAGGAAACATACTGTAGATGTGAACTGAAGCAGTAAGACATGAAATTAGATTTCATGTGCCACTCTATATCAGAGCCAGGCAATTTTATCATTCTAGAATATTGTCATGATTTATCACACTGCATAAAAAATGCAGACCTATGATGTGAATCAGTTATTTTAGTATATGATTTTTCAAACATGCATATTGCTGCTGTTATGCAACAAGCTTGTCATTTCAACTTTAAATATGAACTGGCTCCAACTCAACAGCATGACTTTTGGAGTATTACAGTTTCTACAAAATGCCAAATGGACTGATGAAACACATTCAAAAGGTCAAATTTAAATGATTGAAAAAATCTGCAAGGCTAATATATAGTGAAAAAGAAAGCTATGCAGTCCAGTAAAGCTAAGCACACCCTTACTGCTTCCACAGGAATTAAGAAGATGCTTTAACATACATTTAACAGAGCAAGTGTGACCACCTCTATAGAAGCAAGTTTTCATGGTCTGGAGTGTTCAGGTGTGTGTTAACACAATGCCACAATCTTCCCAGGAGTGGACACCCGAAGATCAGACTGTGCAATGCTCAGAGAAATTGCAAAAAACCCAAAAGCTACATCTCAGACTCTATAGGCTTTAATTAGCATGTTAAATTTTAAAGTTCACGCTAGTACATTTAGAAAGAAAAACTGAATAAGTATGGCTTATTTGGAAGGGTCACAAAGAGAAAGCTTCCTTTCTCTAGAAAGATCATGGCAGCATGGCTGAGGTTTGCAAAGTTGTATCTGAAATAACCACAAGACCTCTGGAACACTGTTTGTGGAAAGACCAAAGTGTAGCTTTTTGGCCATAATGCACAGCGCCACATTTAGCAAAAATCAAACACAGCATATCAGCACAAACACCTCGTGCCAACTGTCAAGCACAGTAGTGGAGGGGTGATCATTTTGGTTAGTTTTGAAGCCACATGACCCAGGCACCTTACAGTCATTAAGTCATCCATGAACTCTTCTACATTCCAAAATATTCTAGAGTCAAATTAGCTATCTGACAGCTAAAGCTTGGCTGAAATTGTTAGTGCAACAGGAGAATGAGCTTAAGCACTCCAGAAAATTTACATCAGAATAGCTGAAAAAGAAAAGAATCAAGGTGTTGCAATGGTCCACTCACAACCCAGACTTCAACCCGATTGTAATGAGACCAGGCATTAAACAAATATTCACATTCCTTATTGAACTGAGGCAATGTTGTAAAGAAGAGTGGACCAGAATTTCTCCACAACTATCTGACAGACTGATAAAGTCATACAGAAAATGCTTACATCAAACTACGGCTGCTGAAAGTGGTTCTACACGCTACTGAACCATTAGGTGTACTTAGATTTTCACAGAACTGCTTAGAATCTTGTGAAAACTTTCTTTTTTCATGAGTTTATGTCTAAATATAAAGAACAAAGTCTTAGTCTGAATGTATCTATTCGTTACCTTTTTTTAATCTGATCTCCTGCACAGAATCCAAGGAAATGCAGTGTGAGAGTTATCTGTCATATTTTGGCTAAATTTTTTTTACTTATGCATCATCACTTGGTCTTTGTTACTGAGGTCCATCCTTGGGGGTTATTTTATTTTTGAAAGTTTGACTGATAACCAGCTAGCCCCAGCAGGCCACTTCATAAATTTCTACTCAGAACCTTACCCTAATTTCTGTGAGCGAAGTTAGGAAAACTAAGGCAGTTGTACTTCCCCAAAAGTAAGTGTGTAGAAACCTTTGAAAAGTGCAAAAAGGAGGGGTGATGCACAAGGGTGCAAGGTGGAGGGTGATGATCAGGGGAGACAATCAGTAAAAGAAGGGAAAGAAGAGAAATGGGGAAGGCACAGCAAGGTTAAAAGAGAGAGCAACACCCAGCCACACACACTCTACAGCTTGTTGAACAGAACGGAGCCCTGATTGTCCCAAAGGAAGCCAATTTAACGTTGGTGTCAGAAGTAATGTCCTCTGGCAAACAGCAACAACTTTCTTTATTACTCTTCTTGCTTACCCTGTGCTGCTGTTTGTATCTTTGTTCGTCCATCCTCCTTTCCTCTTAATCTGTCACAGTTTATCTATACCACTGTTTCCTTCTCTTATTTAACTGAATTTACAAATGTAACTATCTATCGTATTGCACCTTACTGTACAGCAGTTGATCTATAGTTTCAGACTGAGGGAAATTTTAGTTTAATTATCAAACAACAAATTTTCTTTTATCACATTCAAAGCATCGCACCTGGTGTTGCTATGAAGAGTGTAAAGAAAAAAGTGTTTAGACAGGATTCTATAAAGGAGAAAGTTATTATTATAATAATAATTATTATACAATTATTATTATAATTGACACGTTTAGTTTCCTAAAATGCTGTGGTATGTTACCACATTTGGAAGTAGGAAAAGCTCTGTATACCTGCAAGCATGAACACATTGTACAAAAGGAGATATGGTTATGCTGAAATTGTAAGTTGACCATTTTTTATTGCAAGTACTCTATCTATCTATCTATCTATCTATCTATCTATCTATCTATCTATCTATCTATCTATCTATCTATCTATCTATCTCAATTTGTGTTGTCATGACCACCATCCACTGACATTTTCTAGTTCTCTGTTGCCAAGCGACCCGAGCTGTCTGCCTTTTCCAGACAAGGTCAAGGAGTCTCCATTTGTGTGTGCGTGTTTGTGTCTGCATCTCTGTGAATTCATTCTATATTAAAGCAACACCCATAATAGCACCAAATACTGGTCTTTTAACCCTGAAGGCTCTCTGACCTGACCCTCCATTATCTCATCACCAGAGGAAGTGTCAGTCACTCTCACTAAAGTATGGCATTTAAATGCAGCTATTTTTGTAACAAGAAAGGTGCCATTTAAACTAAACGGTTTTTGCTGTGGATGTTTTATCCATAGTGTACAGAGATTTTGATGTATAAAAAGTAATGGATGTAAAAAGAGCAGATTCTCCATTGTGTTTACAGTAACAGCACTTCATATCATTTGTCTTTGCCTACCTTTTATATATAAGCTGACAAAATTAACTCAGTGCAACTTTTTAAATATTTACTGTGTCTACATAATGTTAGATTACTACTGTGTCACCCAATTGGATCCAGACAAACAAGTACAGACAACAAGAGAACCAGTATAAAACATAAGCAGCAACACCTCTAGGTGGCACAGTTATTAAAACAACAACAGCATTTGCTTTCCACTAATTTTAGTGGAACTTTTACTATCCAGAATATTTTGATGTTTTCAGAGTTACTAGTAAAAGACCGATACAGTGGGTCTGAGCCTACCTGAGGGTCAGAAAGTCTTGAAATGTCTGGGTAGAGGTAGAACTTGATGCCATCGAATGCTCCGGGTAGCGTCACTCCCCTGATCAGTAGGATTAGCAACATGAAATAAGGAAAGGTAGCTGTCACATACACAACCTGTGGGTATAAGCAAAAGCATGTGAAAAAATATGAGTAAAGTGACTGTCAAAATTTATTGAATTAGATTCTTACACAATATGATATGATGCCTACAAATGACAGTTAAAACAAAAAAAAAACTGCCAACAATATGCTGAATAATGCTGGTCTGCATTGAACGTGACTGCTACTCATTCACTCTTTTTTTTTTTTAGAACTGTATCAGAAACTGAGACTGACTAAAGTGAAACAATTCTGGGATTGATAGCTTTGTACATTCTGTACAATAATGGCAAATCACTGCTGAGACCCAAAGGTGAGAGGACATGACAGCAATCTAAACACCGATATCGGGACAGGAAAAAGAGCAATGGTGGCAAGGTAACTGAAGGAAATGATCCTTGGGATAGAAGTGCAATTTATTTTTTGTTGGTGCACATAAAACATAAAGCAACAATGTACTGCAACAAGAGAGCTACGACAAAACATTAAATAAATGCTCAAGTTTTTCTTCAGACCCTAAAAAGCCATAAACTCTTACTAAGGCCTAATGAATGTACATAGAATTAAGCCAGAGGGCTGGTTCAGGCAGGCAACTCAAGCTGCACTGCATCATACACACTATGGTGCACTTATATGCAGTCCACATGTGTTGCTCTGTGCAGTGCTGTTTTATGTTAGTCTAACTGGGGTTTACAATATTGTGGTATCATTGCATGATAAATTTTGCAAATGGAAAAAAATAAAGTAAAATGTGAAACTGTGTGCTCTTGGCATCAGCATCTGAAGAGTGTCAACCTTGATACCACTAGAGGTCAGTTTGTTTTAATATAAAATAATATTATAATACAGTACAATTAATATTGATAAAAATATATGGGACAAGACAAGTCCATCAGAGTATCTAAACATATCATACAAACTTGCCACTTTGTCCAATAAGTCATGATCATCAATCTTTACAAGAAAAATTGAATTACACTCATGAATTAAAGGTTTTGGGCCAAGTTACAGCTATTCACAGCTTATCTAGAGTGTTTTGCTCTGAGCTTCTTTGGGAAATGCTTCAAAAATGTTCCCAACAGCTGAGAAAAACTGTATTTGCTGTTACACAAAATTATTAATCTTAATCATATAGTTTATGGCAAATGCCATACAAGAAATAACCCCATACCCCAAGCTCAAAAGCACTACATTTACTACATCAGGCAATAATATAAATTGCATGATTACATTTATCTGGTTGCACCTTGTATACTGTAGCTAGCCTCTGTTATTGGTCAAACCTATGCTTTTATTATTGAACTATTCAAGTTTTGCAAAATTGTACTAGACATCTCAAGAGTCTTAGAAACTCACTGAACAAAGCCTTTGGCCTCTTGGAAGGCAGAGGCGGGCAACATACATCCCCTGGCTTTTTGGCACTTAGTCAAAGTCCAATTGAGGAGAGAACAGGACAGAAGAGAGCCAGGCCAGGAGAGTGAAAAGAAAAGAAGGCTCCTCTGGCCCCATCTCTTAAACAGGAGAAGCCCAGAGGAGTGATGCTGGCAGTGTGGGAAAATGTGCTTCTCTTGGACGCACACACAGAAGTGCATGAGTACACGCACAAATGGACACACACTCGCAACTTCATTCACAACACAGGAATGGGTGTGCACATACTACAAAGGGAGACAAAATGTACCATTCACAAATACTGGCCTAAAAACCTACTCATACACACATACTCCAACTGCAATACACACCAGTCACATGGCTGTAATACTGCAACAACACTTCCATGAATAGATATTCCTTTTGCTGTGTGTGTGTGTGTGTGTGTGTGTGTGTGTGTGTGTGTGTGTGTGTGTGTGTGTGTGTGTGTTTCTGATGCAGTGAACTTCAAAGCAGTTTATTTCTTTTCTCAGTGGCTGAATGTGACTGTGACTCAACCGCTGCAAAATTGAAACCAGAATCAGGACTTTAGAAATACTGAAATCGTAACCAAGCTGTTGTTTGAACAGCAGCAGCATCCATGAAGCTTAATGAGGCTGTCCACTTTAAGCTCTGTTAATCCTAGCGTGGCTCACAAGGAAAGTGTGGGAAAATGTGTCCCCTTCCCAGCAGATCCCTCCTTCAATTTGTAAAATAAAACGATTACACATCCTGAACCTTCTCTCCCTCTTCCTCTACATCTCTCTGGAGATGAAAAGGACAATATTCAGTCTCTCCATGAACTTTTTATGCGCCACATGCTCGCTCCCGCTCACCACGGGTAAACATTTAAGCCACCACAAATTTACTGGTCAAAACTTGCCCCTGCCTTGTCGTAAATCTAACAGGAGGGCTTAAATGTGAGAATGGCCGGCAAACAGGGCCAACAAAAGCAAACAGCTTAGTAGAATTGGAACTGAATGGTCTGTGGAAAAGAAAGCACCCCAACGAGTGAGCTGTGGTTAATTTTGCATAGCAGAAGGGAGAGAGAGAGGCAGCAGAGGCGGAGGCTGAGGATATACTCTGCATGCTCCTCATGAACGCTCTCCTTTCCTCCAGTGAATACAGGAATCAATCTTGGACCGGCTGCTAAAGCCCAGCCATGAAGAAGCATTCTCCCCTCTTACTTCACAGCCAAACAAAAGACACTTCATGGAGATATAGGCATCGCCCCTAGTTGTTTTTTCCCCAGTCATGTAGAATGTGAACCCATTAATTTTTCCTCACACACCTCTCCTCTTTTCTCTTGACTCTCTTTCTTCCCTCTCTGTTTCTCACTTTATCTCTCTACTCATTCTGGCTCACTGAATCTATGAGAAGGTTTTCAAGGGCTGCTGAGCACCCATAGCCAAGTCCCTACTGTCCTCCCCGTGGCTGCCAGAGAAACTCAAGAAAAGTGTGATTGGGGGAAAGGTAGAAGTAGGTGGTGTAGACACCACTTTGTCTTGCAGTTAAAGGAGAGAATTAATTTGGCTTCCTGTGGGAGAGTTTTCTCTTAGGACAAGAAGGGAAAGTGTTTTATCTTGTGGCTGTTTCAGTCAACCAGTTTAAAATTAAAACTGCTCCAATTAACAAACACTAGGAGTAGCATGCACACACATTACTGCACACAAATTCCTCCAGTATTACTGTAAAACCTTCCCGTTTACAATTTAAAATAATGGTATGTGATGCTCTATCAAATACAAACAGCATAGCTTAACATTCACATGCAGAACACTAAATATATTACTTGGTCTCACCTTGCCAGTTGACTTGGGTCCCTTCCAGATGCAGAAGTAACAGATGAACCAGGCCAGGGCCAGACACATGGCCAGCTCCCAGCGCATCCCTCCCATGTGCTCAATACCATCTGATATCTTGAGTACTCTGCGTCTGATTTGACCGAGAGAACACACATGATTGAAGACTTACAATTTGATTGAGTTCAAATTTGTGGGTGATATAAGCAGGAACCTAAAAACTACAGGAAAGATTAAACCATATCAAACAACAAAAGCAAAGCCTTTGCAACCTCCCTGAGATTGATCTTTAAACATTCACCTGCTGCCTTTAAAACTAAGCAAGCACAAAGGCTGCCCGATGTGAATGTAAATGTAATTTTTGCTAATGCTTAGCCGAATTTCCTGGGAATTTCAGCTAATGCATCTTCAAACTTAAAAACTGTGTCAATTAAATAACATTTGTGCATAATAATACAATCTTGACAAAGTTAGGACAACACTGCAACCACTGCCTTACAAATTGCTGTCCTCTTTCTGGGACTATTAGAGGCTTTGTGTGGGGCATGAGGTACAACAACCCTATTCTGCTGTGCTTCCTCTTCTTGCCCTTGAATGGAGACTTCTCACAATGTTGGTTCAAATCTGAACAGGCCACACTGACCTCTTGTTGTCTAAGGCTTTGGATTAACCAGGCCATCTTGCTCCTGAGTCACGTACATGTGCAACTGACTAAAAAAAAGGCACTTTTGTTAGTGAGAATTCACTTTGATAGATACTCCTCTAATGGATGTGTTGGCAAACTTGCATTACAAAAGCAGTAGAAAAGCTGTGGGGTTTGGAGCAAATACATCATATCAGCAAAGTGGATGGCACTGTGTTGGCCTAAAAGCCAGTGGGGTGTTCAGTGTGCTCTAGCAGCCCTGAAGAACAAGTTATCACTGGTCATAAAGCAACCCGAAAGCTCTCTGCTTGACTCTCAGTATAATGCTCGGGACTGGGTCACCATCAGATTGCAAGCTAAAGCCGCCACCTTGAGCAACTAGATACCAACTCTACTAATCTGCTCTCAACTCCCTAAACCCTTGTGGATACTCAGTTGGACACCTAGATCAGTGGTTACAGTGCATATTTTATGGCCTTATAATGTTTACTTTACTACTTATTGTGATTTGCTAAAAGGTGTGGCTACAAGATCCAGGGCATGTTATCAGTAATAATGACATCATTGGCAGGGAATCAATAGTGTGTTTCCTGTTTGTTAAAACACAGCCAGGCAACAGCATTGATGAAGGATGAGAAGAGGGAGTCGAAGCCACAAAACTACATGGTGCTGCCAAATCTTTGCCACCAAGTTCAACCCCGGGGCTCCTGACCAGCCATTGATCATGGTGACATGTTCTTGGTGGCCGGCCACAGGCTAGGTCCAACACAGCCCCACTGTCCCTCCCTGGTCAACCAAAAGGGCAAGCTGTGGACACTAATGTGTGTAAATACACTCATGTGGGGTCCCAGATGCATGTAAATTTGTTGTTTAAATTGGTAAATAATATCTAGTAGTTTTTAAAAGTTCAGTATGGTTCAAACCAGAGCTAAGCAAATCCAGGTCTCCTTTACCTGGCCGCATAAACACTGTACGGTTATGCAAATTTATTTTCTGTTCATAATTATTTCGAAATGCTCAAAATATGTGTCCATTTGAGAGTCCATTCAAACTCTTCTTCAGTGATGGCAGCTTTGTATTTTAAAGTATAGGGATCAATTGTCTTTTTTATTTTATTTTTTTATCCATACATATTACAAAATACAGCTTGTTATAGCCCTGAGGTTTGTTTATGCTGTACTTACTGTACAAAGCAGTCTGTCTTGGCATAGACTGAACAAAACCTGGTCAGATTCTACGTATTTTTGCCAACAACATGGTGGTTGGCACTTTGGCCATGTCCTTCTCCTGGGTTAGGTTTATGTTTCTGGCTCAAATCTGACATTTTCACTACAGTTATGTTGGTCATCTCACTTAACTTGAACCTGAACACAATCTAAATGTCACAGTTTTGATTGAAATATGCAGTATTAAAAAATTCTTAAGTAGTTTGCCAGTTTGATTTGACCCAGCAGTGTAAACACAGCTACTGGCAGTGAGACAGGAAGTGTGGTCAGCATAACACACTGACAAGGCCTGATCTGCTGCCACACACATGGCTCTAGCTGGGAGACAGCTGGCCGACCAGGGCCTGCTGACACAGAGATATGAAAAGGGCTGACTAATTTTCGGGGGTAAGGTTAGTGGGGGCAGTGAAAGAGTCTCAGAGTTGTTAATGGCTCAGTGTTTCAAGCATATGACAGATAACAAATTAAGAATGGAGGGGATGTGTTGAAGATTGCAGATGTGAAAAAGATCCAGATAAAAGTGTACTCACTCCCAGAACTCAATGACGGGAGAAGATGCATTAGGATTGGTGATGTTGGTGGCATTTTCTCCATAATAGTCAACACAGTATTCTGCAAATACACAATATGTTATTATGTCGGAACCACCATGCAGGTATTTGAGCATCAAGACTAGAAGCTCTTTGCTTTTTTCTTTTCTTTTCTCTGCACAGGCTTATTTGTTTTTCTAAGAAGAAGTTTGGCCAGTGTCATTTCCTCCTACCTGTATTCCAGTAGTGCCCACAGCCAGCCCACGGCAGCTCAGTGGTGAAGCAGTTGAAGAGGTAGAAAA
The DNA here is from genome assembly GCA_024447675.2 of Pterophyllum scalare. NCBI lineage: Eukaryota > Metazoa > Chordata > Actinopteri > Cichliformes > Cichlidae > Pterophyllum > Pterophyllum scalare. Next base: position 34,925 of record JAMQGT020013977.1, read on the forward strand.
TGGCCCAGGCGAGGATCACTATGTAGTATATGTTTAGATGAGCTTCAATCACCTGCGTTGCGTAGCCAATGCCTGAAACGGAAAAGTGAGGTTGATAAGAGAAGGAAAATGGAAAATGGAAAAACTGTAGGTAATAGCAACCTTCAGTGCTTCAATGGTAATGAGGCATTCGCAAAACAGTTAAAATTTATCATCCAAAAGATTTTGTCTCTAAACTGGTTTGTTTTCATTTACTAAAAGCACAAGCATACCTGAAGAAGCGTATCAAGTCAGTGTTTTCTCACCCTCAAACAGTGGGCAGACTTTCCTCCAGCAGGTGATGCCTCCCTCACTGGTAAACTGACCCAAGGCAGTCTCCAGGAAAAATACAGGGATACCGCAGCACACGAAGAAGATGACATACGGAACAAAGAATGCACCTTGTAGACAAATAAAAATACACATATGTGATCTATTAAAGAGTAACAGCTCTGGAAGCAAAACAGATTAAAATTCCTGCTTCATCTATGCAAACAGAGTAAAGGGCGAAACAAATTCACATGAAAGCAGTCATTACGATACCACACTCACACTGCAGGATGACATTTTCAGATCGTGAGGTAGAGCCATACTGTGCAGTCAATGGTGCCTAATGAGGTATCCTGCCTCTTTTATTGACAATATTGTGCATAATAGATATAATAAATCACTCAAAGGTTTGGCCTGTTTAGTTTTCATAAAGAGAAAGTTCAAATTTTGCTTTAATGCAACAAAATAAATAAATAAAATTAAAAAATAACTTGCGGATATTGTACCCAGGAATTGGTTATGTAAATTAAAAAATATATATATTAAAGTATATATATATATATATATATATATATATACTTTTAATCTTAAAAATAAGACCAATCAGTGATAGTATGGTTGTTATTTCCTTCTGCCTTCATTCAAGGCAGCTGCTTTTATGTCCACCAGCTTTCCAGACTGAAAATCTCTATATCACCTTTATTTATTTATTTTTGTTAAGAGCAAGTTTACTTCCATCCCACTTCCCTAAATTAAGAAAACTTTCTTGCCTCCTCCATTCTTGTAGCAGAGGTAAGGAAACCTCCAAACGTTGCCCAGCCCAATGATTTCTCCAGCCACAGACAGGACGAATTCAATCTTGTTGTTCCAGTGGCCCCTCTCATTGTATGCCCCACTGTCTAGGCTGGAGCTTGACCCTTCCGGGTCTCTGCCATCCTCTGGTTTTCCGTTTATAACAGGCCCGCTTTTCTCAGCTGTCATGACGCTCCAGCAGCCTGCTGAGAGAAAACACACACACACACAAGCAGAAAAAAAAATGGGAAAAAGTGAAAAGACAAGAGAATCAAGGTGACAACATGACCAGGACTTTGGATGAATTCAGAACTCTTTATCTGGATGTTTAATGGGACATCTGAATGACTGTCCAGTTCATGCAAAACCACGCCCATCCCCCAGTACAGACTTAAATACGTGAAAGTTCAAATCAAGTGGAAGCAGTCCATTGAACGTTTGCTGATTATACCGCTCAAAGCCACTTTGATCAGCTGCAAATCTCGATAGAAGGGTTACTGAAGATTCAAGAGTATTAACTCACAAGCTTTTCCCGTAATTGAGAGGGAATTAAATTAAATAAAACTATATATTGTTAACAATGTTAAAGCTCCTCTTCCGCTCGATCACTGTAATACAGCACAGAAAAACTAAAAACCTCTCTTGTTGCAATCAAGTTACTGGATATACTTTAGCAGCACGACAAGTTAAAAATATATCTCAGGCAAGAAGACAGCGAAGCCGTAAGGTGAAATTTTGGACATAAGTATAAAAAAAATTGTGAAAAAGTCAAAGTCGCTTTACTTACCAGTTTCCTATGGAACAGTGTCTAACCTCCTTTTTGGCTCCCGCAATGATGCGCACTAACAATTGCCTTTAGAAAACGCAGGATGGTTAAGCCTGATCAGGGGGGTGAAAAGAGGAGAGGGGGCAAAAGAGGAAAAAGAAAAACAAATCTGGGTCCGCGTTGAGTGATGTGGTTTTGTTAAGTCTCGCGTCTATATAAAGGAAGATCCCAGACGTGGCAGAGTAACGGTTGATATTGCACCAGGCGATGGAAAACCTGCGACTGCGCTCCCACTCTCCGAGCGGTCTACTCTCAAGCGCCTCTACTTGGAAAAAAGCCATTTGGTAACCAGTCTAGCTCTCACATCAGCGTTACCACGGCACAGGGAGCAGGGTAGCAATAAGGGGAGACTGGGCAAGCACGAGAAAAAAGTTGGGGAGATGTAAGTTTAGGCATGCGATTTAGAGTTGTTCTAAAACACTGAAAATAATATTTATTGCATGATTTACTTTACCAAACAAGGCATGCATGTAAATCCATAAGTGGGATGTAGAAGGATCTTTATTAGTCTATATATTAATTAGCAACTATTTAAATGATTAATGGGCTAGAAATTTTAAGGAAGTACAGCTAAATGTGGCTACTGACTAAGCTTAAAATACACGTTCTGATGTCAAACCTGCTGCATATGCCTCCAGGAATAAATCAAAAACAAAATCAGTGGTAAAGTTATGTAAGCCTCGAAGGTTACCTAGAATATTATATCAAGTCTGGATTAGAGTCCAACTTATAAATTAGCATGGCTAATTTTTTCTAGTCAATAATAGCTGATCACAGATAGTTTGAGAGAGCACAAATTTGTTTAGTCTAAATATGTAAACATTAGACATATCTACAGTCAATTCTTTACTAGAAAAATGTAAATATATTTACAAAGTATTATGTGCCAGTAAAATATTATTTGCCAATATATCTTTGTGAAACTGTGAAACTGGATGGGTTATATATATATATATATATATATATATATATATATATATATATGTATATATATATATATATATATATATATATATGTCAATGTATTTATTAAAATAGTGCATGTATATAACAATAGGCTAAACACTTCATTTACCTAAGGTGTTTGTTGGTTCAAGAGTTGTGGGAAGTCAAGTCCTGATCTTCAATGAGGCAGTGACCCTGTCTGATGTATGAATTGATGTCAACAATCTGGTTCCCTTTGTCAGTACATTTGGAGCTTTGCTTTTAGCATACCAACTCACACCTCTTTGTCCCTTCTAGAAGTCACTCTGCACCTCATCATACAACAGGGGTGGATTTCCTTAGTTAAAACCACTGGATTGCTGTCAGCAGCTAATGATGAATAACCAGCCAATCATAAAGTCTTAATAACCCATGCTGCTTGAAAAATAATTATCTCCTTATAGGCTTAAAAAGGGAGTTTGTAGGGTTTGTTCATACACAAGTTGATTGCCTGGTTTCCAGGCGTGATGATCGGTGCACTAGGAACTCCCCTGACTCCAAAAGCCTGACCTAGTCTCTAAGAATCCCTTCATGCAAGGGTCAGTCGTCATTAGAAGCTTAAAGGAAGTGCCCTGCATAAAAAGTATGGCCACCCAAAGAGGCTGGCAAACACTCACTGCGCTTTTCAGGCAGAGTCAACTTCTTTATTTATGTTGCCCTGCACAACATTATCAGAAGGTGAATTCTTAATAAGGAAACTGCCTCAGTCTGCTTGTTTATCTCCTTATTTGTTCTATATATTCTTAGTAAGAAGAATTCCAGTAATTGTTTAACGTAGCTGCGGTGTAAAATTAAAAGTTCTTAAAATAACTTCCAACCCTTTCTAATACAATGCCAAATGTTTTATTTAAAATAAATAAATAAATAAAAAGGTTTCAATTCAGCACTTTTAACAAGATGTTTGCAGGTCATTCCACTTAACCATTGTAGTTGTGGCCTACTGACACCAAAACAACAAAGATGCTGTGAAATAATTGGCTGCCTCAGTCTTGAAGCACCACAGAGTGGTTGTTTCATTGGTTGTTTGAGTTGTGAGGGCCGGCATCGCTTTGCTGTCCAGTTAGGACAGTGGGGAAAAAAAGACTTGTTGCTAGGATACCTGACATCAGTCTTTTTCAAGGTGCTGCAAGTGAAAACAACTGAAGAAAACAGACATGTTGAAGTATGTTAGAGGCAGCGATGGAAGGCAAATAAAGAATCAGTGTTAAAAAAGAGCTAGATAGAAAGGAAAGAAGTAGAATGAAAAATGAAGGACAGTGAAGAAAGAGTTGACAAAGCTGTCACTCTGTAACCTTTTCTCACATGATCTTATGTAACTTTTTTCTCATTTTGTGAATGACATCCCATTTGTTTCTGAATAATATCGAGAAGATATTACTTAACAGAAAAATTATGTCTATAAATCATTTAACTATAACAACATTTTACCAGCACTGGAAAAAAAAACAATGATTTTCTTTTCTTACACTTTGTTTTTTATTGGACTTAAATAAAAAAAAAATGGGTAGAGTGCAGCCTGGACAGGTTGATTCACACCCTCAATTTCTCAGTTTCCAAACATCAGTAAGGATAACATGGCGCATTGGTGCAGTGGTTAGCACGATTATCTCACAACAAGATTTGGTTCACTGGCAGGCCGGGGCCTTTCTGTGTGGTGTTTGCATGTTCTCCCTTTACCTGCTTGGGTTCTCGCCGAGTAGTCCGGCTTCCTCCCACAGTCCAAAGACATGCATATTAGAATAACTGATGATTCTAAGTTGGCTGTGGGTGTGAATGTGAGCATTGTGCATGTGTTGACTGTCTCTGTGATAGACTGGCTGGTGAATGGATGGATGGATGGATGGATGGATGGATAGATGATGGATGGATGGATGGATTTGTCTCCATGTTCATCATTTTAATGTTCACCAAGTACTCCATTGTCTGATTTGGTCACACTCAATCACACTGATAAGATGAGCATGAATTAATTAGTGAATAAGAAAGGAAATTGTTAATTCAAATAAAAACTTGATGAGTTAAACCTCAGTGGTACAAAAAAAAATCAACTCTTTCCAGTAAAGTTTTAGCAGTCACATTTCTCCCATCAAATAAGATTCTTAACCCAAGAACATACACATGAAGCATCTTGGCCCAGATATTTGTCTCTCAGAGACACAGTCACACTCTGGATGGATGCTAACAAGAATGTATTTGGACTGGAGGAGACTAAGGCACAGAGAGAACATAAAACTCTACAATGAAAGGCCCCAGCCAACCAGCAAGTTCAAACCTTGAATCTTTGTAATTTGAGGCAATAGTATCAAGTGCAGTGTTAACAGCAATCTGTGACCGTTAAAAAAAAAAAGGTGCTAATTCAAGCATCTAAAATGAAAGAATGAGACAGTGAAACAATGAAAGTAAAAAAAAAAAAAACCACAGCTGATGAGAGTAAGTGGTGAAATCAGTTGAACTGTCATTACTGTAAGGAATACAAGTTGAAAGTGACCAAAGAGAAAAGCAATAAATATTTCATTTGAAGTCAGTGAGCTGAACACGGTTCATTATGTGCACTAGGTGGCTCAGGAGACAATGCTGTATGAAGCGCACTGAGTGCTCGTGCAGAGTAGAAGAGCGCTATATGAGAACCAGTTGAAACATCAGTCTACTAGAAAGATCTGAATGTTGTAAAACTGTCACTTAAAGAATACAATTTAATTTGATTTGGAAGTGTTGGTACTGTAAAGGTTGATAAAATTTGAGTGATTACAGAAAAATTAAGAAATGCATGAAAAAGCCAAAATAATGTACAAAGGGTGGAGTTTCTAAGGGGTGTAGAGAAATAACCCAGACGTTGATGTTTGTTTGTTTAATTATGCATAAATTCAATGTCTAATGGTAGACACATATTTGACAAAGCAATTCAAAAATAAAACAGCAAATTATTTTACTAGTTCAGAGCACAAACTGAAACAAAAACCAGAGGGTTGGTGTGAAGTGAAGGTTGTTTTGGTCTCGCCAAAAATCTTCTGCACTTTCATTGTGGGGTTTGTGCTAACATAGAATGGCATGGTGGCATGTGCCACAATTCTGGTCATTCCATGAGCCACCTTAGGTGTTACAACTCTGCACTGACACTGTGAGACACTGTGGGAATTTTAGAAATACACAGCAAGCACTGCACTATCATGTCTTAGACAATATGGGCTCTTCTACTGAGGACTGCTGTGAGGTCTCTGTGATGATACTCAACATGAAGGTTTGTCAGTTTGATACAAAAGTTGATGCTTGCATTTTGTGTACTGCCCACAATGAAATTACAGATGTGCAAATGCAAGTGGTCAGTATTGTACCTGCAGTGAGCATTTTAAAAGTAGCAGCATCCCTAGAAGTGGCCAAAGATGGCAGCCATGAAGGGCAAAATCAGGTAAATTTAAATCAAGTATGCTCCTTGATTTTTTTTTTACTGGCAGAGTTGTGAAATATTTTGATGTGTCTCTATGCTTAATTAGTGTGTGCTTTTTCAGTTTGAGAACATTTAAAGTGTTTTAATTTAAAGTATTTTATATGATCCTCATAGAAAGCTTTTTTACATATATCCATATGTATCCATATGTATGTGTGTGTGTGTGTGTGTGTGTGTGTGTGTGTGTGTGTGTATATATATATATATATATATATATATATGTATATATGTATATGTTTTGTTTAATTTTAATCAGGTTTTAAGTCTTGGTAATATCTTTTCTGTTTGTGTATTGGCACTGTATTTTTATTTACTTAATCATGGGTGTGACATAGCCTTTTTTTTTCTAGGCAGAAAATTAAAAAGGTTTTTGTTTTAAAAAAACTATGTCAACAGTATAGAGCTATAGATCAGTATAGATCAGTTTTCCTCAAAGCAAACTTGTAACAGTGCTCTGTTTATTTACAGGTGGAGAACTGACTGGTGTTTTTTTTTCCTTTGGATTATTTAATTTTGTATTTTAACATCCATTTATACAACTGCTTTTAGTCCTTTTTGTGTTTGTGTTTAATTTAGGGCTTTTATTCCTATCCTCTCTGTTTCTAGTGCTGTGGCTGTTGGTTGCCTGAAGCCACAGGCATTGTTGGCATACTGGGAGTTCACTCATGTTTACTGGCAATATAATATGTATTTGCATGCTTCATTAGTGTGGCATTATATTTTGCAATGTAGTGCCATTTGCTCACTCATAATATATTCTCAGTACCCCAGCAGAAGGTAGTTTGGTTCCTGCAGATGTGGTATGGTCTTCTTGTTCATTTCCCCTTTTTTGATACAGTTTGAAATCAGGTGACTGAAGAATATCCTGTTTCTTTGCATTGAGAATCTCTTGTTCAGTTTTTCAGTGTGCTTTGACTCACTATCCATTTGCACCGATCAGTTTTGCAGCATTTAGCTGAATCTCAGCAGAGAGTACAGCCCTGTACACTTCAGAATTCATCCTGCTACTTCTATCAGCAGTCACATCATCAAAAGACATTAGTGGCGAAGTTCCACTGGTAGCCATCAAGTAAGTATACTGAACTGTAAGGAAACATAGATCAACCATCTCTCTGCTACAAGGCTACAATATATTTAGTTATTGAAATCAGTGCCCCGTGTTGACTTCAATCCATGGCGCTGTCCTCAGTGCTGAAATAGCACAGCTGTATGAAGTATATTCTTAAACTGCACTCCACCCCAGTATACCTTTTGAGTCTAATATTTTAGGAAGCAGGCAATGTAGCTGAGGAATTTAACCTGAAATGTTAAATGCTACAGTTACAGTAGTCCTTTCTTGAAGTGAACTACTAGAAACATAAAAAAACTTTAATTAAAAAACTTGGTCAGCTGCATTGAATAAGAGGGTGGATGATTGTAACTGGATAATGTGAAACAGCAGAATTAGAAATATTTTGGTTTTGGTTAAGACCTCTTGCAATGGGGCTACATACCTGATCTCAGTTTGTGTGGGTGATTAACACATATTTTTACAGATTGGCTCTCTTACTAGGTCAAGTGGGTGCAAGTATTGAAAATCCTGATTTGCACTAGCGGTGTATGTTCAGCAAGCTGTGAGACAAGTGTGCAGGGACCTTCTGCAAATTGCAGCATCAAGGTAAAAACCTCAATAACCTCACTATCATGCAATCTACCATCACCAAAATTACCATTTCATTAAGAAATAGGTGCAGTGCCTTTCATGCTTCATTAATCAAACATGAATCAAAACCGTTATGTAAGCGTTATGTCATCTTTGTTGTCCTTTTTAAGAGCATGCTTTTCATTGGGTTAGATAAACTTTCAAGTTCAAACATCAAAATTGAAGTATGTGGAGTAGATTTTGAAATTAATACAGGTTTTTGATTTTTTTCATTTTGTTTTGTTTGTTTTTCAGGGGAATCCATGACATGAGCTAGAAAATGTTTTGTCATAAATTGAATAGTAAAACTTTTCCCACCTTTATCACATTTACTGTTGTTTGTGAAAGTGGGAGAGAGAGCACATTTCACAGCATATTTTCACCTTTCTTCACCATGAACAAAAATCTAATCAGCCTAAAGTAAAAACATTTGTGGGTGTGTGAATATAAGACTTGTTTCCGATATTGTTTTTGTTTTCAATATAACGCAACTTTAAAACAATGTTGTCATTTTTTTATTAGACTATGCTAGCCAGTGCCGGAAAGCTTTGGAGCCTCAGACTTGTATTGCAGTTGTATGTGTTGTTGCTTTAGTAATATGCACCAGTTTCAATTAATTAATATTCATCATACAAATATCAGCTTTTCTCAGCCCTACTGGCATGTGCCCGGGGTTTTGCTGGCAGGTCTCACTCACTACTGGGTGGCCTGGTTGGTAGCTACTCAACGCTCCTCTCTTGCCAAGCATAGAAAGCTATTGAACTCTCCTAAGAAAGCTGTAAGGTGGGGTCAGAGTGTGTACTGGTGTGTGTGTCTGTGCCCATGCGTATGTTTATGATTTAAGATAAATAATCACAATCTCATTGATTTACACTATACTGATACTTTTAATACGATAATGTCACACTACTGATGAGTGTAAATATTGTCTTTTCTTCTACGTCAGACTAATTGTTGCATGGGAATGAAAAAAAAAATTGGTGCCGAATAATTGCTGTGGATTGGCTGCAGCCAGTTTGTTGAACATTAGTTTGGGATCTGTTGCACTGGGCTCTTTGTCTTGCATTTCCCCTAGCTTCTTTTCTATTCACTTTACCTCACAGTTTCTTTTTGTGTTGGTGAAAATTGTGCATCAATGCAGTCTAAAGCTTTCTCAGTGAAGTGACCCGTGTTTAAATGTTCTGGGGGCATCTTGATGAATTGCTCAAACAAATTGCTGTTGATATGAAGATGTGGGGTTGTGTTTCCAATGAGATGAAGGCTTATACACTTGGCACAGTTTTAGCATTGCACGCCACTGAATGACTGATCTGGCTGAAGTTATAACTTCATCCTTTGAGTAAGCTCAGTTATATGTCAAACAGACCAAATGAAAACCTTCAGAAGAATTCCATTCAAATTTCCCCTACAGAATAATGTTTAATCAGGAAGACTAATTCAACAGGCATGACATTAAACCACCTGATTCTTATTGTGTAGGTCCCCCTTCTGTTGCCAAAAAAGCTCTGGGGGCATTGATACAGAACCACTTTGATGTCGAATGATGTCTGGCAGTGGTAGTTAGCAGTGGATTCTTTCAGTTGTGTGTTGGGGCCTCTATGGATCTGCTGGTGCATCCTGTAAATGTGCTCCTGGATTATAAGATAAGATAAGATAAGATAAAACTTTAATGATCCCACGATGGGGAAATTTTTGCATTACAGCAGCTCAGTGCAGAAAAAAGGATGAATAAAAAAATGAAATAAAATAGAATAGAAAAACACTATGTACATAAAATATGTCTCAATACACATATCAATATACACATATACACACATATACATCAGAAAACTATATACAGATATCAAAACACTATATGCATATGTAGCCGGTAAAGTATACAGCATACACAGTATGCATTATATGGATGGGAGGGTAATAAATAAAATGTATATGTACTGTATGGATAAAGTGATGGCAGTGGAGGTGAAGTGTCCAAGTGAGTCATGACATCATGATGCGTTATACAGTCTGACTGCTGTTGGGATGAATGACCTGCAAAAGCGCTCCTTCCTGCAGCGAGGATGTTTCAGTCTCTGACTGAAGGAGCTGCTCAGCTCACCCACAATCTCATGCAGAGGGTGATGGGGGTAGTCCATGATGGATGTCAGCTTTGCTAACATCCTCCTCTCACCCACCACCATCACAGACTCAAGAGGACATCCCAGCACAGAGCTAGACCTCCGCACCAGTTTGTCAATCCTGCTCCTGTCCCTTTCACTGCATCCCCCCCCCCCAGCAGACCACTGCGTAGAAAAGGGCAGACGCTACCACAGAGTCCTGCAGACACCAAAGGACCTCAGTCTCCCCAGCAGGTGGAGTCGACTCTGGCCCTTCTTATACAGGACATCTGTGTTTGTAGTCCAGTCCAGCTTGTTGTTGAGGTGAACAGAGGTGACCACTGTCTTGATGTCAGATGGAGCTGCTAGGGAGGAAGAAAAGCGGAAGACCTCAGAGGAGGTTCATGGATGTCATGAAGGAGGACATACAGAGGGTTGCTGAGACAGAGGAGGGTAATAGGGACAGGGTGAGATGGAAGAAGATGTTCTGCTATGGTGACCTCTTGGCTGCCATGGGCATTAGCACTATTATGAATACTACTTATGGAAGGTCGTTACTAGTAATAGCAGGGGTATCAAATGATCCTTCATGAAAATGTCTTTCTAGTCAGTACTTTAAATATTTTTAAATATCCAATATTTAGGTACATGTTCACTAGTGTACCGTCTTCTGGTATACTGCAGCAACCTTGTTTGTGCTGATGACAGGAATAGAAAAACACAATGTCAGAACTGTGTTTCATATGACCCATGTGTATGCACTCATAGAAAGACAATGTTATAGTGCTGCAAGAGGTCTAACTCAATCAAGTGGTTGTAAAAATATTTTACTGGTGGCCTGAATGTCCTTCAGTGTGTCAGTGTGACACTGTTAAAGTGCAGTCCTAATAATATCCTAAAAAGGATTACTGTATGATTAGCCAAGTCTGTAAAGCATGTGATTTGACACAGAAGACTTGTGCCATTCACTCTTTTTGCTATTACCAGAATCTTGCCTCAGCTTTACCTCTAAATAACGTTCAGCAAGCAGCATAGCTCTAAAGAAGTGTTGGTCAGTTAGATGGTACAGATTGAAAAAGCTCAACAACTATGAGAAGATTTGTCATATAATCTTGCAAACAGTTGGACAAACTGAGAGAAAATCGTCTTGTTAGAGTAAATAACAATGTTTTATCGCTCAAGTGTCTGCTGCAAATCTTCCTTCCACCAAAAAAGGGTACCAGTTTTCTGAAAGGGGGTTGTGGTTATACATAGTCCTGATTCCATTCTATCATCAAAATGTCAAATGTAGACTAAAATGTCAGTATTGATAACTGTCATTTTTATTCACTGAGTGACCAGCTTGATGAGAAGCTACTGAGGTAATAATTTCACTTAAGCCCCTCACCTTGCAGATTTCTCATGGGTTCTTGGAAATATTAAACCTGATGTGCAATTATATATTCAGCTATTCTTAGCTCTATCTGTCTACATGCTCACCTGCCAGACAACCTTTTGATGAATGAGCTATTACCACATCCTGGTGTGCAGTGGACCATTGGTAATGAAGACAAACTCAAGACATTACACAAATAATGGCAGCTGGTGGTCTCTTTTTCTCTGTTCTCTCTTTTACTTTCATCAGTCCTCCCCCTCTTCAGTCCATCCTTACGTCAAGATGAAATGTTGATCAGGCTAGGAAATATGACACCTCCGCATCGTCCTCTGAATTTATCATTTCACTTATCACAGCATGACATCTTGGTATCGACACAATGAACAGGGGAATGGAGCAATTATACCTGTGAGGTTTGGGGGTAGAATGGTAATCACAGACCTGTCCATCTGCTGTCACTGGAGAATTGAGTGTGATTGTATCTCTGAGAGACAAATATCTGGGCCAAGATGTCTTGTGTGTATGTTCCTGGACTATGCATCTTATTTGATGGGAGAAATGTGACAGCTAAAACTTTACCGGAAAGAGTTGATTTTTTTTTTGTACCACTGAGGTTTAACTCATCAAGTTTTCATTTGAATTAACAATTTCCCTTCTTATTCACTAATTAATTCATGCTCATCTGGTCGGTGTGATTGAGTGTGACCAAATCAGACAATGGAGTACTTGATGAACGTTAAAATGATGAACATGGAGACAAATCCATCCATCCTTTGATTTCCTTCTGCTTATCCAATTCAGGGTCATGGTGGGACTGAAGCCTTTCCCAGCTGAGACAGGGTACACCCAGGACAGATCGCCAATCTGTTGTAGGGCCACAGATAGTCATAGAGACTGACAGCTAGTCAAACTCACAATCAGACCTATGGAACCCACAGCCATAGGTTAATCATAGTGAGTTAGTAAGGAAATCAGAGCGAGAGGTACAGTCCTTACGTGGTTGAAAGGTCATCTAGGAAATAGGCATGAGTACAAAATAACAAAAGGTTGACCTCTCTCTCTTTCTCTCTCTTCTATATATATATATATATATATATATATATATATATATATTTTCTTCTGGACAAAGACTTCTGATGTTGTCCCTGCAATATGTTGGAACCACTCTCCTACAGCTCCTAATGCTGTATGTATTGGACTATAGTATACTAGATGGATGGACAAAGGATGTTATTTGACTCCCTTTAATCAAAACTTTGAAAAGAACTTTCACCCTCAAATTTCTTGTATCCTCAATGAGCTTCATCAAGGTTACAATCTTCTTGCTTGAAGTTCATTTATATAGCACAGAATCAAAGTCACAGTCACCTCTAGGCTCTTATATTGTAAGGTAAAGTCCATACAATAATAGAGAGAAAACCTCAAAAAGAATTATTTTAAATTCTGTATTTAACAGGGAGCCAATGAAGAGAAGCCAATATGGGAGAAAAATGCTCTCTCTTCCTAGTCCCAGTCAGTACTCTTGCTGCAGCATTTTGGACCAACTGAAGGCTTTTTAAGGAGCTTTTAGGCCAACCTGATTGTAATGCATAACAATAGTCCAACCTAGAAGTAATAAATGATAAACTAGTTTTTCAGAATTACTCTGAGACAAGATGTTTCTAATTTTAGAGGTATCGCAACAGTACAAGCGACGAAAAACCAGAGGCTCTTAATATTATGAAACACTGGTTTTGGAGATTGAAAGAAGGATAGATTTCTTTTAGTTTAGCAGAAAACCAAAAAAGTTCAGTCATGGATCTCTATTGATAAGGTTTTGCCACTAGTGTCTGCATAAGATAACACTGATTCATTTTTAAAGTAACTTTCATCTAATTTTTGCATCTCATTTATTGGACTACAATAGACATTTTATCCTAAAATTGTCATTATCCCCCGTTTTTAACTTTCACATAAGTTGTTACATGAAGCCACAGATAAATGGTGCTCTTGTTATAACAGGTTACAAGATAGAAAGGTTGAAAACAGCTCAGATGGCAGACATATCATTGTGCCACAGATGACCTCTGCTGGTCAGAATTCAGCAATGCATCCCCCCTCCTCCAACCCTCCACAAATCCACCTCCAGTTCTCTGTAATGTTCATTCAATCTCCTCAAATGACCCTCGGTTGTGCTGCATGTGAAATAATCAGCAACAAGAAGATGATCTCATACTTCACAACTACAAGGCACTCTAACACATGATCCATGATTCATTGCATGTTTTCATTATTGCTTTAGTTTGTTTTGCAAAAAAAAAAGAAAAAGAAAATAAAGTTTCAGTTTTGCCGAAAGGTGTGTCATATCTTTTTTTGGTCAGTCTGCAGAGTAGCCACAGCCCTGAGGTGTGCTTAGGATATAACGAGTCACCACATAGTCACCTTTGTTTTGAATCAACCAACAACATAGCTGTTTGTGCAATGAATGCAACGTGTGTGTTTTCCCATGTCATTCCCACAGTCCCATCCCCCCAACAGGAACCATAGTCTCCCCTTATCCCATTAAGACAATTGCCAAGACTGGCATTCAAATGTGTGCACGTGTGTGTGTGTGTGTGTGTGTGTGAAAGCATACACACATATACGGACGAATGCACACAAATATACTGACCCATGCACACACACATACTGGGCAGAGAAAGAGTAATTTCAAAATCAATCCTTTTGAAGAAAAAGAGTAAAAAAAGAATGAGTGCCCCAAAACCTCCACCAGTGTTGGCTGATTGTAAAGGACTGTCAGTTACCGCAGTCTTCTATTGGGCCAAAGGGAAGCAGCAGGATTCAACTCGGGGCCCAATAAAGGGCTATTCTTCCTGGAAATCAGCCCTTGCACATGGACTTGAATGCGGCCTGAGGCTAATCTCCTGAGCTGTGGGAGCCCAATCTATATTCACAGGCTGTGCGACCCCAGCAGGCACAGCCATGCATGCTGATGCTACTACACACAGAACTAGGCTAGTGCTAAGGCTAACTCAGGGTTAATACTAATGTATTGCAATCTCTGGATTGGTCTGTCACACAACTGGTATACCTAATACACTCAGTGAATATATATTTTGAGATGTATACAAAAAGTTTCCACTAATAAACAATAAACAAATTAATATTTTCTTGGGTTAACTGTTGAAGCCTTTTCTTTCCTGGTTCTTTATGTTTTCCCCACAACAAGGTACCAATCTGCATTATTCTTTCCAGAAACCTTTTAGAAGATTATCAGGTCACTGTGGACCTGTAAAATAAAACAGCAGCATGTAATTTCTCACTTAAAATCTGGTTTTCATCATGCCATGAAAATAGTTTTGTCTTTTTTAATGGTCCACTTTGAGTACTTTAACTCTAGAAAAGTTCCAGCAAAAGTCACTGAACATGGTGTAAACAATTTTCATACGTTTGAAGTAGAAAGTTGTTCCCAGCCAGGTCTGTGAGAAAAACTAGGACAATGATTCTGGCAAGACACTTTTTTTTTTTTAGCAAGTGTCATCATCTCAAATTGCTGAGAGCATCATGTGTGGTCTGGACCATGTGTGGTGACCTGAATTTGGGCAAGAAACAGAGCTTGTTCAGATTCAACACCCAGACTTGAGTCAGCACACATGGGCCACTTCTGGGGTGTAATTAATATATTGTACCTGTACCAGATTATTTCTTCTGGTAAAACCAGATTTGGGCCATTACTGAACCAAACTGTTTTGGCTAGCATGATTAGACCAGAAGGCAAGCATTGTGATCACATCACACCTGTATTTAAAAATGAGCTCAGCGAGTGTAAGATGGGGCACTCATACTGTTAAATAGGTTAAACAAGCTTTATCTGTAAAGCTGTTCAACAAATACATACATGTCAAATTCACGCTTAATTATGGTCATGTAAGGGATGATAGTCACTGACATCTATTGACCCAGAGACAAATATCTTTCATTATCATTAGATGCTGACCCTGTTTTCACTGCCTCATTAACAATTTTCTAAGCAATGAATTAATTTTCCTCAGTGTGTGTTTCACCAGGCAGCAATTGATTAGTAACCTACATCTTATTCTGCACCAATGGCTCTGTGAAATAAATAGCCTGCATGTTAATTATTGCAATTACAGCTTTTGCAACCTTTAATTTATCAACCTCCTATTTGAAAAGTTAAGCACAGTGTGTTAATGAACAGAAATGTTCATTCCTGCTGTGTCCTTTTGTTATGACATGTTTATATGTATGATGCAAATTAATGACTGATCAGATAGGATTTATTTTTTGCTATCAGCAAGGGGATAAAGTGGGATTTGGCAGGTGGGGGAACCTTAAAATCAGGTGTAGTGGTGCAGAATGGGGAAAATAATTAAAAGAATAAGTCACATAACAACTTGTTTTGCGAGGCTGTGATCAGCTGACCTGCGCTGCAATTCAGATATTTGTTGCTCTTTGTGGATTTAGCCAACTGAATAAGCAGAACTAAAGCAGTTTTAATGAGCTCTACAGCTGATTTTCCAACCCCTAGATGCTATAAAGTTAGTATAAAAGGTAGAATATGGTGAGTGACTCTAATCAGCATCATCACCCTTGATGTAATCTAACATTGACCATGAACCCCCATGTCTGCTGTGTACCAGTTCAACTAACCAGTTTAGCCTGCACTAAACTGTACCAAACTGCCTAGCAGGACTACAGTATTTTCATGCAAAGTTTGAATATCACAAATTTATCCATCCGTCCGTCCGTCCATCCATCTTCTTACGCTTATCCAATTCAGGGTTGTGGGAGGGCTGGAGCCTATCCCAGCTACTATAGCTGGGTACACCCTGGACAGGTCACCAGCCTGTTGCAGGGCCAACACAGAGAGACAGACCACCATTCACACTCACATTCACACCTATGGGTAATTTAGAGTCACCAATTAACCTAATCCTAGTAACTGCATTGGACTGTGGGAGGAAGCCAGAGTACCTGAAGAGAAAACACACGGGGTGAACATGCAAAAAGCCCCAGCCCAGCCGGTGGATTCTAGCCCAGGATCTTCTTGCTGTGAGGTAGCAGTGCTAACACCACGCCACCATGCTGCACACAATCAGCATATTAACTCTATATAGAAGTAAATGTAAAATCCAAGAAGAGCTTGTAGATGTGATGTACATTAGGGAACATGTGAAATAAAATGTGAGAATGTGTGTGAGAGAGACTTTTAAATCATGAGGCAGCCATCAAACAAATCACAGGCTTTATCATCTGTTTAACTCTCAGTATGGTCAAAGGTTTCTATAAAATCTGAGTTTGCAGCCAGAGGACTCTCCCCCTCTGGCACCATTTTTCAGAACCAAAGGCTTCATCATTCATTTATAAAGTCCTCCTTTGCAACACTCATTTTGTTGAAAAATGACAAACCTGCATCATCATCATCATAACCTTTGTTATATAATAAAGAAATACAGATGTTCAAGGGATCTTTAAATGGATGAACATCAACCTAACAGCTATCCTTAGTGAAATACTGCCCTCCAGTGGACACAGACATTCAGATAAACATCATCCATGGCCTTTTGGTTACATGACAACAAATCAGTAATCACTGATGCTTATATTGATACTGGCAGGTTGTTCTTAAATAAAGTGGAAACGCCATCAAGCCTTCCAAGTCAAAACTGGATGTATAAAGATGCTTCAGCATGTTGTGGCCATCAGCAGTATTAAGGTATGGACAGAGTTTTAATGTATTTCCCTAAAATATAGTGAGCACATACTAAGATTTAACAACTTCAGTAATTACTCAATGATGGATAAAACCATGTGATTTATCCAAATCAAAATAAAATGCTTTCACCTCCCTCACTGATGAAGTCGCCTTCAGCAAGGCACCTTGACCTCCACAAACAGATCAAAGTGTGGCTGTAATGAGCAGCTTCAGGGTGCACCTGAGTGAATATGAATGCAGCCTCCCTACAAAACAGTACTGTCCTTGCTTAGGGAAATGAGTCTACAGTAAGTGTAAGACAAAAATCACACTGGTACTCAAAATAATTTTCGCTTTAGTTTTCCCATGCAATACTGCATCAGGCTTCCAAAAGTGGTTAAAATGTATCAATTTAAAAATCTCTCAAAAGCATATACTGCTTCACCTCTGTGATGCTGATGTTGTGATATTGCTTCTTCTTACTGCTTTAGAAGTCCATTCTTCTTGTTTTTCAATACAGGCTTCAAATTTCCACAACACATTTGTGTTGGCCAACTCATGGGTCAGGGTTGGCTTTCAGATGTCAGATGTGATGTTGCTTGCAGGTACACATTTTAGCTTTCCACTCTTAGCAGGTGATTCTGAAAACAAACTAGAGTCAAACTCTGAGTACACAACAATAAAGACAAATGACACTGATGAAAGCACATTTTTGAGTGGAAACCTCTTTAAAGGAGCTGCATTCAGTATATTTAGCCAACCTCACAAATGTGTGCAATCAGGTGTAGTTTGTGGTGTTTCTGCCCACACCCAGCTATGATATTCTGTATGATACATATTTAAGACACTGTATGCATTTTTCACCTTCCAAAATTTGGTGCGGAGTTCAAAGGTACTGTGTGGAGTTTCTGAGCAATAATCAGGTTTTTCCACCAAGCCATGGTGTACAGTTATGGTGTATAATTGCAAATGCTCTTAAAGGCATCAATATTGCAAACACTGTGACGCACAGTTGCAATTACATGGTGACCACCTTGGTTGCTCCAATGTTTCCTCATTATAAGTGTTCATAAAAATAAAAGGGTTCATGGTCTAGAACCTCATGGACTTCTTTTTCAGTGAACCTGACAATCCAAAAAATTTTGCCATAAGCTCAATCCTTTGAAGTAAATCAGTAAAACGGAAAAGAGAAACACCCACAAAAATGACACAATCAAAGTCATCACTGACATTAAAAGGCGACATACACCAAATCAGAACAGGACATGTTAGATGGGTCCAGGACACACCATGCTGGGTCATGCTGCTCTGGGAGATTTATTTAGTGATTTTGCTTTTTTTTTTGTTTTGTTTTGTTTTGTTTTTATTATGTTTTTCACTTGCGCTCCTGTCAGGAGTGTAATAAATGGGACAGTCAAGCAGCAAGAGTCACAGTTCATCATCATCATCATCATTATCATCATCATCATCATCATCATCATTACTATCACCACCATTATTATCATTCTCCTAAAGGTATCATAATAATAATTTCATCATCATTTAACTTTTTCCTCAAGCTAGAAAATAATTTACATCACATTGTTTTTACTGACTTTTGAGACCACAAACATTCCAGCAACACACTCTAGGAATAAGGGTGGGTAACAATCAGAAAAGCATGACTTTTTGCATAGTAGTAAATGAACAAAGACAATGAGTTCTTTATTTACAATTATTGTATAGATAAAAAAAAATATATCATAAAAACAAGATGAACACATAAATCACTTACCCATAAATGGCTAAGTATGCCAAAAGGTTATCTGTTGGCATTTCTCTTTTTCTTTGTTCCACAAACTGCATGCTGCTAAATACAGTACATCGAGGCAGGTGAGAGTATATTGCAAGAAGTATCATTGTTATCATTATCATTATCATCGTCATCATCATCACTGTCATCATCATCATCATCAAAGTTATTGGTTCTTACAGCACGTGTTATGATTGGGATGAAATCACAATGTTTTCTGACAGGAGCAGTGATTGATTGCATACAGCCAAACAGCTGCATTGGCAGTATGACTCATTGCGGTGCATCATGGTAGATGTAGTCAGGAAGAGTTCCTGTTTTTACACCAGTTCGCATTGGAGTTCCTGTCCTCAGTGGACTCATTGCTGTATGTACAAAGATTATTTTTAAACTTGGTTTCTTTGCATCCCCTTAAAGCTGAATGTCCTCCTGGATGTAAAAGTGGTTTGAGAATATTGGCTTAAGTCTTTTTTTTCTATTATTATAGTATTGAAAATGCTATTATGTTTTTTGTTTTGTTTATTGTTTTACCTTTTTTTTGTTTACAGACAAACAATTTAAAAGAATGGAAAGAAAACAAAAGAAAACAAGAGCTTTCAAGCAAAATATTAGAACCCAAAGTGTTTTTTTCTTCAACTTAAATAAGACAGATTTTTATTCAGATGGCCCATGTTACTTTTTCAACACGCCTGAGCTGACTGGTAAAGCTTGTGCACCTTCTGCAGATGGACAGATTGGCTGGGAAATGACAGAGGAGGAGGATATTAAAAAACAAAAGAAGAAAGATAGAACTTCTTGGATAAATGATCATATATACTGTAGTAGCGTATAGGATTTTTTAAATTAGAAAAATTGTTTTTTCAAGTTGCATAATGAGCCTATCACGTCATGCTTGCCAGTGATTTAGGTTAGTAATAGAAATAACAATAGTACAGGCTAGTTAAGTGGCCCTGTCCTTCTTAGTGAAATAAGACTGGGTAAATGTGCCTTCTGCATGTAACATCTCTCTGGTAATGTCTGATTGGTCAAAGCACAATAAATAGTTTACAACTAGTGAGTACAGTTGAGATGCTAGAGTACTGTATATTCTGTGACGGCAGGAAGACAAGCTTGGTTAAAACACACAAAAGCACATCTAGAATTACACCACAGAAGTTTTCATTCATAACCAGATAGTGCAGAAAAATCTTTTTTTTTCATATATATAGAAAAAGAGTCAAAGCAACATTCCATTTTTGTTCTCGTTTTTTTTTGTTGTTTTTTGTCAGTTTTTCTGTTTTCTTAGATGTTAAAAATGTCAACAGCTTTGTGGGGCTGCATGTGTCTCTGCTAGAGGAAAAGAAACACCTTTAAACAAAAAATAAACCAAAGGTTAAATAAAAAATAGACAACACAAAATGTTCCATGTTTAAACCAAATCGTTTGATTTCCGTGCGGTACAGGTAAGCCAAATATAACTGCAAATTTCTAATATGACTCAGCTGCAGCCTTTTGATGGTCATAGATTTTTTTAAAACATCAAGTCCTTTGAAGAAGCAGGTTTATCTAGAAGAGTTCACTATGAAGGTCCTGATATCAGCCTTTGACTCGAGCCCTGACCCCAGGCCAGTGCTGACGCACAGAAAACAACAACAACAACATAATTTTAACAAAAGAGAAGAAGCAGTGGATAAAAAGAATTAAATATCCCCCTCTGTCACAAAAAGGAGGCCTCTGTTTAGAAAAAACCAAAGGCAAGCCACTCCAACTTGATCCCAACAATCATATAGAATAATACTAAGATTCCACATTTACTATGTATCCCGTTATATTTTGGTTTCTTTTTGTTGTTAAACCTCTAAAAATATCTACATTATTTGACAAGACAGCAGGCAAATTCCAGCACAGGGTTTTTCAGTAATAACACACTGACACAGCTCTGGTCCATCTGAGCTTCAATTTTGCCTTCCTCCTTGTAAAACCAGAAACCAGGAAGTTCATCTCTACGAGGTTGTAAACAAATTACATTCTCTTTAAGACATAAATAAGTCAAAGTTATTGGAGCCACTGAAGCAGGAACAAGGCAACATGCCAACAAACAAAGATAAACTCTCTCTAAATATATTTATATGTATTTATATTAATAGAATATATCCCATAAATGCTATCATCATTATTATTATTTTGTGTTCCTCTTTACCGACAGGTGCAAAACTATTGTGCAAGTTGAGCCCTACCACCTCAATACACATTTCTGTTTATGGATGAAATAAATTTTTACAGTTGGGTACATGTTCATGCCACACAGAAGAGGGAACTTTGCAGGCCGGAAACTCAGAGAAGCTGTCTTTAAAATTGCAGTCCACAGTGAGGCCTAGCCCATCAGAACCAAAGAACTCCAATAAAATTAAAACCCTTTTAAATAAAACCTGGGTAATGTACATTCATGCAGGAGCAACAATAATAATAACGATAATAATCAGAATCAGAATTAGAATAATAACAATATCTTTTCAATTTAATTTAAACTATTATCAGTATTAACAATGTTTTTTGTTGAGGAGAGGGAGTGTAAGCAGAGTTTAAAGTCTGTCCTCTTCTGTGATTTTGACTCCTCAGCAGTCTCCCTCCTCATCGTCCACCTCCCAGTGCTGCTAAAGACACCGTTCATACATATGTGCAGTCAGACCCACGCTTATACAGTACATGCTAACCAGTACAAGTATATTGTCATACACACCACCACGTCTGCCACCGTATTCATACAACCACAAAAACGGGATGGCTGTGTAGGTTTTGTGGCTTTGTTGCGCTTTTTTGATTGTATGCTAGTTTGCTTTTCTTTTCACCTTGACATTTTACTTAGATTTTCTCCACTTTGAAAGGAGCAGAGCACTTTAAGGGCTCTAGGTTAAGGGAGAATGACGGACATTTTTTCCCCCAGGACATGCCCCGTGTCCGTGGTATATGGTTGGTTGGGGGACTCAAAGTTGAGAACTGGGTGAACATTTTGGGGTGAAGACTTGTATGGTTACAGTTAAAGGTCTGGAGGAATTGAAGGAGGTGCCCCCGCAATGTGAGGAATCAACATTAGAGGTTAGAGCTGAGTTTAGGATCAGGGTTAGAGGCTGGTCTCCAAGCTGTGCAGAGGACTGGCAGGACTGGAGGAAGCAGCTGATTTACTGGTATCAATAGTGAGATTAATGCCACTGTCAATGGCGTTGTTGTTCTTGTTAGGGGACGAGGGCTGGCTAGAGTACTTCCTCCTTCTACGAGCAGAATCATCGTCCGTGTCATCAATAAGGGGGATGTTAGGTGTGGAGTCTTCTATCCTAAACTCGGGGTGTGTCATGAAGTTGTGGATGGATGTTCTGGAGTCTGGTTTTTCCAGGCCTTCATAGAGGGAGCTACGGAATGCATTCACAACTCGGATCTGTTGTGGAAAGGAACAAAAGAGAAAAAAAATTGTAAGAGGTGATGTCAGAGACCAAATTGAAGGGTTGGAGGTACCCTCGGGATGAAAGAAAGAGGGGTGTTAAAGAGAAAAGGGACAAAGAGGAAGGAGGGATCCTCTCATTTGAGGATAAAGAGTTAAAGAAGGAGAAAAAGGTGGAGGAACAGCAAGAGAGAAGGTGACTGCAGTCTGTGCCCTGCTTTCACAAGATGACTACAGTCACAAGTCATTCAATTTTGGCGTGCACTAAGGAAAACTGTGAGGAACACAATCATAAAAAAAAACACAACAAAATCATACATTTCAAGAAAAATAAATACCAAAGCAACACAAATGCTCGTTGTAAGTATACGCTTTAGTCCAATGTGCTGTATACCTAGAAACAAGCCACGTTAATAAATGGAATGCTTACAGAAAAATTAAAGGAGAATATCACATGCAAGTTTGTAGAAATCTGGTGGACGAGGTCAGTAAGAAGGAAGGAGGTTAGATCTGAGAGATCCAATCAAGTGGTTTAAAAACTTCTGAAGGTACCAGAACACTGTCTGGGACAATATCCACACAGACTCTGAATAGGACACACAAACACACAAGTATAGCACATGGTGGGTATGGTATGGTCCCAAACAGGGCAATGGAGGGAGTCAAGTCTGCATGAGGTTGGCTCAACACAAGCATTGCAGTGTAAAAACTCACAAGAAAACCATAAAACTAAAAAGAAAAACGGTGGCACTGAGACAACGAGCACACACAGCAGGTTAAAATATGGCAAACACAGAAAATGAACAAGAGGTAAACGCAAACTACATGCAACACAAAGACGGGACAGTGAAAAAGTGGACACCGGCACACAAACTACAGACACGAAACACATGGAAGTGAATAAAAAAAATGATACTTTTATTGTCAGACATCTGACAGTCAAAGCATGTTCTTGAGTCCATGCACATTGAAGTAAACACTCAAGTATAAGTCCCAAATTACTATGTGACAATTTATCGAGTCTAAAAAGTAGAACAGTAGTACCTATGGGAAAGTGCGGTTTTCATAAATCCTGTGTACATTTTCAACTTGTTTTGTAAAAAGATCCTACTGATGTTTTACAAGAAACTTAATCATGACAACACTGTGATTTATATAGAAAAAAAAAATCTAAAGGTGTTTCACATCATCATGGTTGCAACAATATTGTTGACTGTTTGGGTTTTACTTAATAGTTGCTTTTAGATTTATGTACTGTTAAAAAAAATATGAAAGGAACACTTTTTAATCTGAGCACAGCATCGAGTCAGTTAAACTTCTCAGATATTTACTGCTCAGTTAAGTAGCAAAGGGGTTGTTAGTTTCAGCTGCTTTGGTGTTAATGAAATTAACAACAGGTGCGCTAGAGGTACAAAAACGAGACGACCCCCAAAATAGGAATGGTTTGGTAGGTGGAGGCCACTGACAGTTTTTTCCCTCCTCATCTTTTCTGACACTTTTTTTTACTTTGCTTTTGGCTAGGGTCAGTGTCATGACTGGTAGCATGAGGACCCTATAGAGGGTATTCCTGTGACAGACGTGAAAGGGTCTGGGAGAACGTTTATGATGTTATGCTGCCTACACAGGGGAGCATGACTGGGGAGGCATATCCTTGGAGGGACGCACAGACCTCTACAGGCTAGGCAAGGGCATCGTGACTGCTATTAGGTATCAGAATGAAATCCTTGGACCCACTGTCAGACTGTACACTGGTGCAGTGGGTCCTGGGTTCCTCCTGGTGCACAACAATATCCAGCCTCACGTGACCACAGTATGCATGCGGTTCCTGGAGGATGAAGAAATTGATACCTTTGATACCTTTCATTCCTAACCCAGCTGATATCAGTCTAAATATCCAGCATGATTTTTACCCCATTGAGATCTGATATGTTTTTAAAGTGTTCCTTTAATTTTTTTGAGTGGTGTATGTTCTAAATAGATCTTAGATAGATTAGATTTAGATATAGAATAGATTTTAGATATTCAAAAATTGTTGTAGATACATATTATGAGGGTGCAGGTCAAAATTGTTCACTGCAACATGAACAGTATGTAAGGGTCAAGTCCTTAAATTGCATCTGTTTCCTTAAACTGTCAAGGAGTTCCTTAATAGACTTGCAAAGTTTCCCTTTAATGTTTTGAGCAGTGCATTATTAAGTGAATGTGATCAGTTTTTAAAACTCTTGTTTAAAGAAGCTGAAATAAAAAATAAAATGTATGTAGTAGCAACACCATACCCCAATGCTTTTGAAACACGTGTACGATGTGTATTAACAATTGCAGTTTAATTTATTATTTTGTGCTTCCAGTTCATAAAAGAATTAATCAAAGATTTAAAAAAATGAAATATTAATATTCAGAACTGTTTTCTCATTTGTCACATGAGCAGTGAATACACTATATGGACGAAAGTATTGGGCCACCTACAGTATTATACTTACAGGAGCTGCTCAGCTTTGGAAACCCATGCCATGAAGCTCACGGTGCACAGTTTCATGCTGATAATGTTGCTGTTATTGAGTCAGCAGAGCGCTGATGACTTTTATACAAGGCAAGTGGCAGCTTGGAGTCCCAAGACAGTGAGAGTCCCCCAAGGTCTGACAAACCTTAAACTACAGCAATGGCAAAGTCTAAAGTTTGCAATGCCAATAGGTGATATACAGTATAACTTCCCTAAGGGGGCCCCACCTCACTCCACACACTCCTACAGCAAGTGGTGTGTAGGATTCTGTTTAAACAAACCTAATGATGACAAAGCTTCTGGGAGCAAAAAAAGACAGAACAAGGAAAATAAGAAAAAACCAAGACACTTGTGAGTGGAGCAGGTAATAGTCGTTAAATATAGTGCTCAATAACTAAATGCTGCTAGTCTAGCCTTAAATGTGCAGTTGAATAACAAAATGTCCACTAACATCCCTTTTTTCTTTTCTCTTCTCTGGCAGCGGGACTAAAAGCT
This sequence comes from Pterophyllum scalare, assembly GCA_024447675.2. Lineage (NCBI taxonomy): Eukaryota > Metazoa > Chordata > Actinopteri > Cichliformes > Cichlidae > Pterophyllum > Pterophyllum scalare. The sequence goes on from JAMQGT020013977.1 coordinate 60,312, forward strand.
CCCAAATTCAAAGATTAAAAGATGTGGTCCAATACATTTATCCATGTCGTGTATTTCATATGTAAACTGCCACAAATCGTAAGACTGCAATAATATTTCTGAATTTCTAAATCTATGAGAATAATGTATATAACATGGTGAATTTTCTAGTACTGTTACTCCTGTAATTATGACAGTAATGAGTAAGGGTATAAGGAGAGAAAGCAAAATTAATAATAAAGAGAAGCCTGTCTGGATGATTGCATGTGACAGGATGTCTGACAAGTAACACTGATGGGGTGTCAAAAAAGGGAGAGGGGGCTGATTTTACTTTGTTGCAGAGGATCTCTGTCTGTAACTATGGTAACATGACAGTCAACTACACCAACAGTATGAAGCAACAAGACGGGATGAATTATTGGTACACTACTGCGTTATAGTGAGTATCCTGTATCCTGGCCCCAATTCCAGTTCACGCAACCTACACACGGAATTTAATTTGATTAATTTGATTCATAAAGCAGGTTGTGTGAGTGAGGGTGTGTGTGCATGTGAGAGTGAGTGAGAGAGACAAAGACGAATGGCGGCAAATCATTAAATAACAGCAGTCAAATATGAGAATATTTTAAGCCAAATATACTGCCGCTTCCTGCATATTTTCTTGTCTCTGCAGGTGATTCTGCTTAAAGGACAAGGTAAATTTTGCTTTAGGTCAAGCCAATGTGATTTCACACAACACCGTCACACTCACAGGTAAAATAAGTCAACATTGCAACTTATACTTGAATGTTCACCCAGTGACTTGGTGATTTGATTGGAATTAGTTCACATTGATGTCTATAAAAGACATAAAAATGTGAGGTCTGAATGAGGAGATGATGGATGGAGGATGGGCAGAGGGAGACAAACTCACAACCTGAAATGTCACGCCGTGGGTATCACCCTTAGTCCTGCGCTCCTAGCACTCTGAGGAAACAAACACACATTCACCAATGAGAGGACAGTACACCCGACCATGAGACGAGATATCAAGATGAATTTGAAATCCAGCATGAACAGCAAAAACACAGAAAAAAGAGAGAAAATGAAAAAGCAAATAGCAAGAAAGAAAAATGACAAATCTTCAGAAATGCCAACCTCAAGATGGAGACTGTTGTGGTAAATAAAAAATAAATAAATGAATAAATAAAATCAATAAGCTGAGAAAAATAACTTTTTGTTTATGGCAGGATGGCACTCCTGAAGCAAAGAGAGTGGAGAAGCAGACTGACAGAGTTCTGACTCACGGCCAGTAGTGGGAGGAGCAGTAGCAGCAGTAGTGCTTGTAGGAGAGGAAAGGGCATTGGACAAGGACACGTGACTAGGACTAGAAACATTGGTTACATCCTGGGTCTGGCTGGTGGTGGATGACTGGCGTCTCAGAGCCCCCGCCCCCTGAAAGGAGGTGCCACTCTTGAAGGTGTTGACTACTTCAATCTGTAGGAGGAGAGCAGGACAGGAGAGGACAAATGGCTGCTCAGAGTGACACAGACCAAATGGTAGCACAGGTTGACTGGCAGGGTGACTGGTGGTAGAGGGAGTATCTCAGTCATGACATGATGGGGGAACAGCTAAAGGTCAGGGTGTGGTGTTCCCACAACAAACAACTTAATCTGATCTAAAGAGTTGGTTCACCCAAATCAGAAAAGGAAAAACATCTGAGCTGTAATGGTAGCCATGCAAGTAGTTTTGGGTTCACTTCAGATTTGCTGCATGATGCTGATTACAGTGAGGCTTTCAAAGCATTTTTTTTAATTCAGTGGCTAATATTTATTACCGAAAACAATTTCTCATTTTTGTGTGAAAATTTAAGAGAATTAAGCATTAGCAGTCTTCAGTAGAAGAACTTTCTACAAAACAAACAATTCATACAGTGTATTGGGTGGGGGATGGGGGGTTGTTTTTTTTAACCAAGAGTAACAATGACACTGTTTGCATTATTGTTCTGTGTTGCTGGCACAAGAGAACAAACTTCCATTCACCTCTATTGTGTTTAGTACCTAAAAACAGAAATCTCAGAGTCTTATATCACAAAATCCTGCTCTTTCTGTATGGACTGATAGTATAAGTGGAATACTGTTAAAAGCTTTGTTCTCCTGTAAATTGGGTGATCCAACCCTTTGAATTACTATCTGAAGTAAACATTTTTAAATTCACTGATCCAGCCATTCACGTCGTCCAGTGCATGTTATTTTGTGGCAACTTCACTCACTGTAACCCAAGAAAGCTAAGGTTTAACTCAAATTAGGGTTTTCTTTTCCTTACCAGTGGATATACAGTTGTCAGAAAAAAAAATTATATATATATATATATATATATATATATATATATATATATATATATATATATATATATATATATATATATATATAATTTATTTGGGATTTTCTCTAATCCACACAGGGTCAAAAGTATACATACATACACTCAGTTTTAATAAGTGATGCTGAAAGTTCTACAGTGCCTTTAAACTTGAGAAGGCCAAGGCCTATTAACTTCTCATTAGTTATTATGATTGACTACAACTGGTAGGTTTTTATTTTTGTCAGCATAAAAAGAATTTGTTTGACCAGCACTCATTGGATTTAACAATACTTGACTGAAATTTGAAGCTGCCTTCTGGAGAAAAGTGTTATGGCCTGACAAGTGTTTGGCCACAATAAAAAGAGGTATGTATTAAAGGAGCAAAGTGAGGCTTTCAAGCCTAAGAACACTGTACTAATGGTCAAGCATGGTGGTGGTAGCTGCTTTGCTTCCAGTGGTACTGGTACACTACACAAAGTAGATGGAATAAACTGGAATCAATTCTTCAAGTTCACCTCAAATCAACAGCTAGACGAAATTTGGAAAAAACTGGGTATCCCAACATGACATTGATCCCAAACACATCAAAAATGGAATGAATAAAGCAGGTCAACATTAAGCTTCTGGAATGGCCTTCTCAAAGCCCTGACCTCAACTCTATTGAAAAGTTTTGGACTTTGCTTAAAACATGGGTCTATGCCAGGAAACCAACCAATTTAAATGAAGTCTACCAACTCTGCCAAGGAGACTGGTCAAATATCCAGCCAGAATTATGCCAGAAACTTGCTGATGGCTACCAAAGGTATCTTGAAACTTGCTAAGGGATATTTAATCAAATATTAGAGAGGGTGTATGTATATATTTGAGCCTGCATGTACGCTGTTGATCCTGTGTGGATTACAGAAAATCCAAAATAAATTAAAACTTGTGCACCCAATTCTTGTTTTCTAAAGTCATTAAAGTTACATGCTGTACATTCCACCCGCCATCATTCCGCCCTGGAAAAAGAACAATTCAAATGATTAAAGCCCCAAATTACCATGACATTCATGCCCATAATGAGTGTATGTAAACTTCTGAACACAACTGTATATAGAATGACACATTTAAATTTTATAATAACCTATTAAATAATGAGCATATTATAGTTTTTCTTTAATACTAAAAACTGTCTCTCGCCAGCTGTGCAGAACTCTGCTCTAGCTGTATTTTAACTTGCTCTTGAGGATGTTTGGCAGCATCTGTCCACAGTACTACATCATGGGACAATTTTACCCAGGCCCATCAGTAACACATTAGTGAGATGAAACCAGATCCAGCACACAGGCCAGACTGTATGGAATATCACAGTGATACCGGTCTGCAGTTCACAACAACGAAAACAGTTCAGTGGCTATATACTTGTATTTAACTCATCAAGCTTCCACAGGTCCACAGCGCCGATCTCAGCAGTCCAGCGAGGGAAAGTAGCATCTTTATGTTCCTGAGTAATTCATCCTGAGATAAAAGGACTTTAAAACTGTGACTGACTAACATGAACAACATATAACATACAGTCTACTATTTCCTCATGGGTAATGACTGAGGTGGAGAGACCTACACAAAATTGATCTTATGATAAACACAGACAAACAATAAAAAAAACATTTTAGAAAACCTCAGGGGTGACACACTTTTCTATAAGTATTTTTATTACATAACTGGACAAAATGTATATTACTATGTAAAATTAAAAGTAATAATGAATTGACTTGAATAAGCATAAATCTCATTTACTGTATGCATATATTATTTGGGATTGGATTTAAACTGTCTGTCCTTTGTCCTCACCTGAGTCTGAATGCGGTTGAGTCCTCTGAACCAGAGGATCTGTCCTCTCCTCAGTTCCCTCTCTGCGTGGTCGATCTCCTCATTTTCTTCATTAACATCCTCCTCTGGCAGCTCATCTTTCTGAGTTAACTGCCCTGCCCGCCGCAGGAAGCGCAGCCTGCTATTGGGTATGGTGGCTATCACCTAATCCACAGAGAAGTAAAAGCACTAAGTGATGCAAAAGCAAAAATGATGCACTTACTGTAGAGATGCACAGACAGGAAAATTGATCAAAAGACTTAGAAAAGGAAAAGTGTGCCTATTACCTGTCCCCACACAAGCTCTCCCAGACCAAGGAAAACACACCACATCCACTTTTCCAAGTCTAGAGGTTGACAGCTGAATGGCTTCCCTCCAAATTGCACAATCACAATCTACACAAAGCAAAGCATAACCCATGAACGAATATACACATGAAACAGAAAATTACCTTTATTTATCTAAAAAAAAGCAGCATCTATAATAATAACCATTAAAAAAATGAGTACTTATTATCATTTAAAAAATGCTTCCGCTTACCTGCACAGCAAATGTGCCAAAAACAATAGAGCAGAAGATGGGGTTCCTGAAGATACCATCAAAAACATTCCTCTCTCCATGGATTTTGCGGGCATTTATCTCATTAAACAGCTGCATCATGACAAAAGTGTTGAAGATGATGGTGTAGTGTTCAGAGGGAGGAGAGTGAAGAGGAGCATTGCGGCCACTGTCAATGTCAAAAATCTGCTCACCTAGAAAGAAAGAAAAAATGAGAAAGAGAGTCAGTTTTATGTCATAATCTTTAAATCTCTAATATGCTACATCAGCATAAAAGAGCAAAATAACCATGCATACCAACAAAGAGCAGTGTGAAGATAATAATGAGCTGATAGACTCCGTGTCCTAAGATGTTCTTTGTCATGGTGCTGGAGATCAGAGGCTTATTGCGACCGTATGGCTTCCTCTTAAGCAGGGACTCCGTGGGAGGCTCTGTTGCCAGAGCCAGGGATGCAAAAGTATCCATGATAAGGTTCACCCACAACATCTGTACTGCTTTCAAAGGAGAGTCCTAAAGAAAGGTAACAGAAACATGAAAAGAATCAATAACTAATACAACCATGGATGGAGGGCAACTGCTGAGAAGTTACTGTAGCTGAATTATGCTTTTCATACACCAATCTAATCATTAACTTAAAAAATAACCTATTATTTTGTTTTTCATTTGATATGTTGTATTGATATGTTATTACATTGATATGTGGTATTGCACTCATCATCTGCTGAATTACAGATTAGACAACAGTAACCCACTTAGGATGAAAATTCCATTTCATCACCAACACAACTGTGTTAAAGATTAACATAACAGTAATGCTTGTAAATACAGTCTTTTTAATCCCTCTGACCTGTGTGATGCAGGCACCAGTGAAAGCCACAATGACAGCCACAACATTGACAGTAAGCTGGAACTGAAGAAACTTGGAGATGCTGTCGTAGACATTTCGGCCCCACATAACTGCTTTCACGATGCTGCTGAAGTTATCATCAGTAAGAATGATATCTGATGCTTCCTTGGCCACATCTGTACCAGCAATACCCTGGAAGAGTAATGGCAAGCTGCAGTCAGAAATAAACTGGAGTTTTCGCTGCTGTCCTTCTGACTTCATTATGCTGCAATATTCTTCAGCCTACCATGTTAAAAATAACATAGAAGCCTATAATCAACTCTCCAGCCACTGGACAGAACTGGACCTTGTACACGAGGCAACTTTAAGTTTGATAATAATACCAGCTACTTAAGGAGTCAGGGTTCATGTTGGTGGTTTTGTGACAGGAAGCTCCATGTATTCAGGTGAAGCACAGATTGTAGGAAGGACTCTCTTCCTATTTTCTGCTATATTTTCAAAGAGTAGCCACGGCAACACCTTCTAAACACTGGCTGTATTTGGACAAGGAAAAATATTTTACACAGAATCTTACAAGACCCCTGTGTAGAAGGAAGATTGTACTATTAGTAAGTATTGTTAAGTACTAGGATGTTTCATGTAATTAGATTAAGACTAACAGGGTTAAGGGGCACTTCTGCATTTAAGGTAATCCAGCTTAGAATGGCTTCCCAAAATCAGTAAATAGTGAAATAACATTTTTCAAAATGTGTGAAAAAAGCTACAGAAGTAAGACCTATAAGTACATTATATTATATATATATTTTTATATATAATATAATGTATATATATATATATATATATATATATATATATATATATATATATATATATATATATATATATATATAATAGCAACAGTTTTTCTCATATATATATATATATATATATATATATATATATATATATATATATATATATATATATATATATATATATATATATATATATATATATATATATAAAAGTGTAACTATGAAGAAAAACTGTTGCTATAGAAATCCACTAGGGGGAGCACGTAATCCACACAGCTAGCGTGAGAGTGCCTGAGAAGGATTCCTAAATACTGCAGAGGTGAAAAAGACATCTGCAGATGTTGACTGAGATCAGTCTCACAAGAATGCAAGATAAGACATGAACAAACAGCTAAACAAAACAAGAAAGAAGGGCTGCTTACCATGGCAAATCCAACGTCAGCTTTCTTTAGAGCAGGCCCATCATTGGTCCCATCTCCTGTCACAGCCACCACCTGCCTCTGGTCTACCATAGTGCTATCAATAATCCCTGTGATCAAGAGATAAACATAGCAGCATATGAGGAAGTGCATATACATATAAAGAATGAAGAATTTAAAATGAGGAAAGGCAACAGAAGTGGTCGCTGTATAAATCAGAGCAAAAAATGTGCAAACAATTCACCTTTTACGAGTGTGTGTTTGTCCGTTGGGGATGATCTAGCCAGTACTCGGAGTTTAGGCCAAACCTTATCGATACGCTCCTGTTCCACCTGGACATGCACAAATAGAAAGAGAGGGACCAGTGGCTGCATTTTAGTTTATTTTTACTTCACCTTTTCAGTTTCAACTCTCTTCCATGAGTCTCTTTCAGTTTCTGCCCTCCTCTCACACTGACAGTATTTGCTGTACCTCTCCTTTCTCATTGCGGATCCTCCTGTTGAACTCTTTGCCATCAATGCACAGGAAGTCCTCTCCTGGGTGGATTATACCACACTTGATGGCTATGGCCCGGGCTGTGTTTATATTATCTCCCGTCACCATACGCACTGTGATGCCTGCACGCTGGCACTTCTGAATGGCATCGGGCACCTAAAATAGTGAGACGCATGTGCATAACAATTTAGTACAATAGAAATATGTACATAGGGAGGCATACTACACCAATTATTTAAACCTGCAATAACAATTTTGTCCAATTAATACTAAGAAACTAACTGTTAGGGGATTTAGCAAACCTTTTAGGTCAAAGAAGCCTTCTTTTTTTTTTTTTTTTTTTTTTTCAAAGAAGCCTTCTGATACACTCATCAGGAGATAGAGATGCATTTCTGATCACTGGATGAATTAAAGTTACATTTTTAATTTTTTTTTCTCTCTGGTTTTGTTCTCCACCAACTTTGCTATCTGGTGGCATGTAAACAATAGGATTTTCAGAGCTTCACTACTAGACTACTGTTTGTAAAAGAGTGACATTGTAGATTGGCAAAACACACACACACATAGATAGGTAAAAATACACACAACAAAGCCCCCTTAAATGTAATTTTATCAGAACAAATTCTTTTTCTCCAGTCAGTATTGTTATAAATTAATTAACCACTAATGTATGGAAATGGATCTGTGGTTGAAGCAGATTGCAAAAGATTATTAATTCCGAAACACATGTTCCTCCTTGCAAAAGTCAGTGTGGGCGAGCTCTGCTCTCCAAACCCACACCCACAAACAATTGTAATCACATACAGTAATAACAACTGGCATCAGTTCACATATACATGCAGGATAGTAATTTTGTCAGTGTTTACACATAAAAACATAAAACATAGATCAAACATCAAAATGTGTACTTGCAACATGCATTAAACAGCCAAATCAAACCACGCATGCATGCAAACATAGACAAATAAACTTATTTTTACAAAATATATCTACAGAGCGAAGGAGTGCAGATCTTTAATAAGCTGGAGGTTGGAGGTTAAAATAAAAACAGATACAGTTTTCGCCTACTTAGGACTACATAACTGTTACTTAACAGCTACTACATTGAAAAATTATGATCCTAAATATGAAAACAACATCCATACAAGTGGATAATATATTTAAGTCAGTAGCCATCTAGTCCTTACATGTAACAGTCAGCAGTGTCCATTAAACAGCAATTTTTGCTTAAACAACAATAAAATTATCTTTAACATTACATCACCCTTTCATCTAATCAAGTGCACAAAATAAAATAATACTTGTAACCTAGCTAATACTGTTAGGAGAAGGGTCAAACAGGTTAAGTATTTTTCCAGTGTAAAACAAAAGTTATCTAATATTTACTTAGAAGCCAGTTAGCATCAGTAACAACATGTGCTCATAGATATTTTAATTGTAGTTGTTTTGTAAGTAATTGATTTGTTAAGGTAAACAAACACTCCACAATATTTCATTCTGAGTCGTTGTTATCAAGATATCAAGTTCCTGTTTGTCTGTCATCATTGGTACTTTATAAATCTCTTATTTTTCTTGGATTCCCACTGCTCAAGCTGACTTGGAGGTGAAGAGAAGAGTGGAGGCTTATTAAAAATACAAGCTGGCCTGACAGAGGAAGAAAGTAGGAGGGTAGTAGGTGAGACTGAAAAACAAGCAGCTCATGCCTTTTATACAGATCTGGTTACATTCTCTTCCATTTCTCTTTACCCTTTCTACCCATCTTCCTCCTGCCTTCTGTCATCCCTCTGACAAGAATCTGATTTTGAACCTTTCTCAGTCTCTCATTCCCTCCTCGATTCTCTATCGTCTCTCTGGGGGCAACCCCACAGAGCAGCCAGTTATTAAATGAACATTGCATTATGGAGGAAGAAATTAGAGACTAATAAACAAACCAAAGCCATGTTTACTAATCTATGTGACCCTTTTAAAAGAATGGAATGTTATCTAATTTCCAATAGCAACCAGTCATCACAAAGGGTCTGGAAAGATGTTACTGGATTGCATGTTCTGTGCACTACTTTTCAGCATTGGTTAATGAAAATATCAGATGCTGAGAGACCTCTAGGGTTGAGTAGAGAGAAGATTCTGCAAACTTTGAGGCTACGCATCATTGTAAAGGGCTATATTAACACATTGTAAATTGCTAATATATGGGTGGCACAGTGGTGGCGTCATTAGCACTATTGCCTTACAGGAAGGAGGTTCCTGGTTCAATTCCCAGCTGAGACCCTCCTGTGCAGAACTTGCATGGTCTTCGTATACCTGCATGGGCTTTTCTCCGAGTATTCACAGTTTGAAGACATGCAAGTTAGGTTAACTGGTGATCCTAAATTGGCCATGGATGTGAGGTAGATAAAGTGCTTGGCATGTATCATTAAAATATGAATTGCAGTTAAAAGAAAGAGTGGGCAGTAAGACTAGAAATTTGCTATATAATTGTGGGTACACATAAGTATTCATTTTACGGTATACAGTAGAATGTTCAAAATTAAATATTTGACCTTTTTCCCTTTACCTTTTGCTGCTTTGGAGTTTGTATTTATTCATGATAACTCTACAATTTGGCTAAAAGTAAAACAACCTAACATAACATTGCAATACAAAAGGGGGTACTTGTTAACTTGTCTCATTGTTCATAAGATTATTTGCTAAATTTCTCTCTTATTTTATTTTATTTATCTAGGTCTGTACAGATGCTCACATAACAACAGTTTTAGAGAGAAAGATACATAGATCACAATGAGTGAAAGAAATATGCAGAAAAAGTCAAAAGAAAATGAATCAGAAAAATGTGAAAATCAACTCTTATACTGTAATACAGACAGAGGTGGAAGTAGAAAACATGTTGGGTTGGGGCTGAATGAGAGATGCTATTGTAGAAGAGAAGGGGGATGGAAATAAGATGAAAGGAAGCAGCTGAATAATCCAGCAGTCAGTTTTCCCGTATCCCTTTCCCTGCACTTCGAGCTGTCAAGTGAGGTCAGCTTTCCTACTGTACACACATACTTCTTTCTTCCAATTATAGTACTCCTTCTCTTCATGTGAAATTCATCATAAAAAAAAAAAATTCCACCACCGAAGAAATCGTTTTATGATGAATCACTTACTGCATTAAGCATTTGTTTTTCCTTCAAGGGTTGATTTTAAGGAGGTGATCAGAAAAAAATATGTTTGTCTGACGTAAGTAAAATCCATAGAAAAGACATTGTGTTCAAAATTCAAATCAATACGTTAAACCTCATCTGCACAATAAACCTTTAGGTAACGTGACACTGCTTCAAAGGAATGGCAAGGACACACCACTGGCTATGACACAGCTACTCATAGCTGGTATTATAAACAATTTGTTCAACATCCCCTCCTCTCAGTCCATTACCAAAATATCTCTCCTACCTCTGGCCTGACGGGGTCCTCTATTCCGACAACACAGATGGCTGTGAGGTCATTCAGGATGCTGTTCTCATCATCCCAGTTGGGCTCAGGATTGCTGGAAAAGTCACGGTATGCCACACAGATGGTCCTCAGGCCATCACACGCCATGGGCTCAATCACTTTCTTCACCATCTCGTCCTTGTCTCGTGGACGGAAAACCCTTGGCTCACCCACCTCGTTTAGGATATGGCTGCATCTGAAAACAAAGGTGCGGTGTTGGTTGTGAGGGTCATTTTAAATTATGTGCTGTAACACTGGTATTACTGTAACACTGGTATTGAAAATGATCCAGAATTGAAAAAGAAAAGATATATAGTCCCATCCCTCAGCCTCGCTTTATTGTTTTGCTTAAATGAATACTGATGACTTAAAAAAGAATGCACTGTGAACTGCAATGCTGCAAAAACCTCAAGAAAAAATTTTAGGGACCAACATGCATTTCATGGGAGCACAGTGAAGTGCACTGGGCTAAGTACATGTAAAGACTAGATGGCCACTGACAGTACTATGTGGATACCTCAAATGAAGGACAAATAATTCCCTCTAAAGGATCAAAAAATGGCTAAAGCATTGCCTAAATTATAGCCAAAAATAATTCAATCTGATGAAGAGTAAACTAATTTGCTAAACAAGCTAAATTTGTCAGCATACAAACTGCAAACGAACAGGTGTACTGGCATACAGCCAAATTCAAATGCTGCACATCATTTTAAAAAAGCAAATGAACCATAATTAATGCAAATGTGATTTTAGGACCTGCCAGCTTGACAAAAACGTGAATTTAACCTTTCATACATTGTAACATCAAAACATTCTAATTATAGCTTCATCTATGCATATGTTAGATATGTTAAATTTGTAACAGATACATAGAAATACTCATAATTAATTTGAATTTAAGTAATTTTAATTAATTAATTAATTAATTAATTATTAATTACTACCAGAGAATTTCACATTCCTCCTTAAAAGGGAAAAAAACCTTTACAACTGCATCTGATGGTTTTCTCAAAGCTACTCAATATAATGTTACTCTAATACATTGTAAAATGACACAATCGTGAGACATACTGCTGGAAACTCACACTGAATACAGAATACAATTCTACAGAGCACTTTATTAAAGTACACAACTATAAAACTGCCTTTTTTTATTAATTTATTATAAAAGCAGACTCACTTTTTGAGTACAATCTCAGAGGCTCCCTTGCTGTACATGCGGAAGCTACCATCAGGCAGCTTTATGACAGTGCTCATCGACTTCCTGACAGAGTTGAAGGTGTAGACTTTGTAAAGCTTCTCCTCTGGGATCTGGTTTCTTATTGGCTGGTAATCCCGCTTCAGGTCCAAGACTAGTCCCAGCAGGCCACATTCTGTCTTGTTGCCCACCTGTTTCGGGAGACCGCCTTCCTTATCTGGGGGCTGGAAAGAGGGAGAGGAAAAGATTTAAATGTGTTCAATTTTATTTTTAGCCTAATATTAGGTAGTCATGTTTTTTTTAAAGTATGCTCTCTTTCAGTTTTAAGTTTTTACATATCAGGGTGTAACAGAAACAATCTGGTCCTTAGCAGGTCTTGAAATTAGGTAAATATAATCTCAGATGAACAACAAAATATGGCATATCGCAACATTATTTAATAAGAACTAAGCTAAAGTGAAGAATCAGCAATGCGAAGAACTAAGTCACACCCTTATTGCTTCCATAGGAATTAAGAGGAAAAGTAGCAGCCAGGTGTTGCTAATCAAATGCATTTGGTTAACCACCAAGTTAATCATCACCAAGTGTATCGTACATCAATCAAAGCCGACGTTTTGGCAGTTTGTTGTCTGGAGCATTCAGTTGTGTGTTAAAGACATCAGCTGTGATCTTAAAGAAACAATTGTTGCTAACCACAAATCTGAGAGGGACTATAAGGCCTTTTCCAAACAGTTTTTACTCTATTATTTTACACTGAGTAAGATGGTTCACAGCTGGAAAATAATCAAAACAGTTGCCAATATTCCCAGGAGGGGACATCCCAACAAATTAAACAAAAGTCAAGTTAAAAGGTCAGACTGCACAACACTCAGAGAAATACAAAAACTCAAGAGCTACATCTCACGCTCTACAGGCCTCAGTTAGCAAATGTTAAATGTTAAAGTTCATGACAGTATAATTAGAAAGAGACTGAACAAGTGTGGTTTATTTGGGAGGGTTGCGAGAATTTGCATCTGAAGAAATCACAAGAGTTTTGGAACAATGTCCTTTGGACAGATGAGACCAAAGTGAAGATGTTTGGGTGTAATGCACAGCACCTAACACGGCATATAGGCACAAGCAACTAATACCAACTGTCAAACACAGTGGTGGAGGGGTGGTGATTTGGTGTTTTGCAGCCACATGATCTGAACTCCCCAAAGGTTGCCAAAGATTTCTAGAGTCAAATATGAGGCCATTTATCAGACAGTTAAAGCTTGGCTGAAACTGGGTCATGAAACTAGGCAATGAGCCCAATCACACCAGCAAATCTACTACAGAGTGATTGAAAAAGAAAAGAATGAGTGTGCTGCAATGGCCCAAAGTCCAAACCTCAATCCAACTGAAATGCTGTGGTGGGCCCTTAGAGAGGAGATGTCCACAAACAAACCCACACAAACCTCAGTGAACTGAAGCAATGTTGTAAAGAAGAGTGGGTCAAAATTTTCCTCAATGATATGAGAGACTGATAAAGTCATATAGAAAACAATTACTTTAAGTTACTGCAGTTAATGAGCCATAGCATGTAGTTAGGTTTTCAAAGTTAGAAAGTTTACTTTGGCTTTAATTTTTTTACTTAACTGCATTATTATTATACATTATTACACATGATATTATTTCTACTTAAGCCATCACTTTAACTCTTAAATGTTCTTAGTTCATGTTTGCTTATAGGGTAAATAAAAATAATCCTGCCGTGGAAAGTAAGTTTTCAGTTGAACATATTTTATAGGCTGATCTGTTCTATTCAATGAATGAGATCCTCGCTCCTTCAGCTCAATGCGACCAGTGTAACGCTTGAAATAGCTGCTGGTGATAATTAACCAGCTAGCAGGTGAAAGGGTTACTTTGTGTGGGAGGGTAGGAGATGAGATAGATGGAATCAGGTTTAGATCTTCTTATTTCAGGCACACAGCTCAGCCCTGTGCAATCTGTAATTGTATACTTGGAACCATGTATTGCTCTGGTTCAGTGAATATGTCAGTGGATTATGAACGGCAGACACAGCAAGCAATTTAATTTCCTACCTAACATATGTAAGTATGGTCAGAAATGTGTTTGTGATTAAATTATTAGTACTATGTGTTTCAGGTGTGTAGCCAGGAATGTTGAGTTTATTATCAGCCATCAGGTGCAACTTCTATTGCAGATTGTGTCTGTGTGTGTGATACAGTATCTGTGCAGGTGGCTACAGTACATGTGTGCCACTGTGTACACACTCACTGTACACGCGAGAGTGTGTGTTTGTGCGTGTGGTCGGCTTGTCAAAGACCCAGCGTTGCCATGGTTGGGGTCACTTGGGCAACGCAGCACCTTGGTAGAAGAGACTTGGGAAAAGAGAGCGTGCGTTCTCTACCACTTGGGGATTCTTACTCGTTGGCTCCATTTCTCTTCAAGATTTTTCACTCATCTCACGTCACACATGTCCTCATGTTCTTCTGTGTTTCCCTCTCCATCTTTTCCCAGTCCTTGTTTGTTATTATTTCCTGAGCCTCGTTCTATTTAGGAAGAAATACAGCATCTATAGAAACTACCTGCCATTACGACGGAACAAATCTCATTATGGTCAATATCTCACACAGGCTCACACGACACTGATCCTCCTATGTTCAGACCCATCTCAGGAGAAATCCTTGCTGTTAGTATTCAAAACACGCCTCTTCAAATATGCACACGTTCTCAAGCCCATTTATATTTTACTCAAACATCAGATTAAAAAAAAGCTTTTCAACGCCACTCCTGAACTAAATAAATACTATGCTCAGAAAATGTAAGAAAATGCTGAAAAAATGACTACGTCTCACTTCTTGAGAAAAGATTCAAACAGATTACCATAGTAGGTGACAATTCAATTTTTGACCGAATTTTCACTGTCTCTGTTGTTTAAGAAAAAAGTACAAGGAAATAATAATTTTGTGGCCATATATTGGTATTGAAATGGTGAACTGATGCTGAAAAACATTGTTAATCAGTATTATGGAATGCAGTCCTGTTTGATGTACTGTACATTGTCACATTTGCTTCATTTGGCTATTAGCTGGCACTGAGCCTACAGCTAGTAGCCCTAGGATTCTTGCTACATAGTATCAACAGCATGCTTGGCACCTACACTCACCGCTAAAGAACAGCTTGTCAGGTACATTCTCTTCTTAGATGGACACACACAGCAGCATGTTGCAACCACACTGAAAATAATGCTTCTACCTTGCTTGCTTGATCAGCAGACACCTTCAGAGTGACCTATTTGCGCCAAAAGAGACTGAATGCAGGCTGTTCTATGTCTAAACAAGCCTGCAACCAGATTAGATTTAAAAGGACAGTCTGACATTTTTAAGTTTTGTATCTGACTCTATTGCTTTTCTCTGAGCTCAGCACTTGCCACAGTGTGCCACACAATATAGTTAATAACACTGCTGAAACTAATGCACTCCACTTAAAGCTGCCCACTTGCTAACGAGGTTTTGATAGAATCCTAATAAACTATGTTAACATCCTTTTTAAGGTGGATGAACCACAAAAAGCATAAGAAAAAAAATGTGTAAAGGCGTAGAGGGCTCTCTCCTGATTCACCACCTGTAGTTACTGTAGTTATTTAACAAAAGTTTTTTTTTGTCTGAGGCAGCATGATGGTACGGTGTCTAGCAGATTAGATTAACCATTGATTCTAAATTGGCCATATGTATAAATGTGAGCGTAAATGATTGTTTGTGTCATTGAGTTAACACTGCGATAGACTGGTGATCTGTCAAGGGTATCAGCCTCTTGCCCTATGACATTTGGCTCCAATCCAACCACAACCCTGAATTTCATCAGCGGAAAGAAATGGATGGATGAGGTCAATTTATGATTTTAGGCTAAACATATTTCAATTTTACTAGAATTTGAGATAGTTTAGATCAAAAAATATACGGTGTTTAACAGATTTATTAGACCACCATTCAGTGTAAGGTTTATGCCAAAGCTGGCCTAAACTAACAGGATTGGTAAATACCAAAATCCACCAGTATGTATAAGCTATTTAATCAACACGATATTTTTAATCCTAAAATGTAATAATTCTATGAATCTATGAATTTTCAAATTTACTGTTTTACAAAAAAGCAGAAAAAAGCAAAGTATTTTTTGATTAAGATGCCAAATTACAGTTATTTATTTGCATTCCTGAACAGAAAAAAATAGTTTTAGTGGTTCGGTTTAGTGGTTATGCTTCATTAATTTCTGACTTCCAGTCCAATCCAGTGTGCCAGCTCAAATTTGTGCATAAAATCATAAATTCCGTTCAGTGAATTCAGTCATTTTTAGTTTAAAACAAGATTTTGAGAGAATGGTAAAATGTTTGTGTTTTCTTGTTTTTATGACAAGTTGTCTAATAAAATTGTTAAGCACTGTATCTGCTTTCAATATTTGCTTTAGAGGCTTAAATTTTGAGCTCAATATTTTTTAACTCCTTGACTATCAATGAATATCAAGTCAGGCTGAGGCATATTTTGCATATCCTTGCAGCTGTTGAGAGCCAGTGGACCCAGCTGAGAAGACAGAAAGTCATCTAAAATCTCATTAATCATTAAAACCCGATCAGAAGGCTCGCCCATCTTCACCTAGTAATTTGACATATCTGGTTTTTATCTAGCTGTATGTCTCACAGACACACACAAGAATATAAATACTTTATACCGAGTTTGTGGTAAATAACAGAATTAATGCCTTTTCCTAATGACCAATGATTACATCAGGAAGACACTGCCTGTCATTGGCAAATGAGGGGATGGAACAAATGGCCTCATCTGCACTGTCTGCTAAGTGTTTGGGGGAATAGGCTCTCAACCAGAGGAGCAAATCAAATTAAAGCTTCAAAATGAGAATAACTGCCTGAAAAATGCACAGGATGTGTAAAATAAATGGTAATTTTAAGATAATTTAGACTTTGGTGTAGAGGAGAGCAGCGGCAGTCAAATAGAAAATAATCATTGTTCTATTCAAATTTGATGTAATAGCTGCCTTCATAGTCCATCCATCCATCCATCCATCCGTCCATCAATCCAAATATATTAGAGCAGTAAATACTTAATCATGGTTGTTAACTCAAATGCTATTTCAAATTCAACCTAGCTAGTGGCACAACTCCTGACACGGAGATCTACAGCTGCCTCGCTAACAAAACCAGACAGGAGGAAAAGCAATAAGAAAACAGTTAATAAACAGAAGAGAGTCACAAACACCGCTGCCTTGTATTCTCAGAGATTCCACAGAGGTTTAGCTTGACGTGGGTTTCTACGAACAAGGACAGTTGCTGGCATGGGATACCTAATGTTGGCACGATTAGACAACTGTTGGCACACCCTGGCCTGGACGTGGCTAACGACCAGCTGCCCTCTCCCTAGTCCTTGGGTGTTCCTGCAGGCAAGGACATATGCCAGAGGGAGTGCTGGCAACTTTACTTCCTTTTCCACCTGGGGCTCTCCTTAATCCATTCCTCCTGCTCCTTCCGACTCTCTTATCATGCTCTCTCTTTTCTTCATTTCTGTTTCTGCACTGCAACCTTTTGCTACTACTTACACATCCTTTATTGTCATGCCCCCCCCTTTTTTTAATACACACTCCAGTCCTATACTCCTTTGTTGTTTTGGATGACTTTCTGCTCTCATCTTCAGCTGTCCCAGTCTCTTACACGGTGCTCCACCTCCTCTGCCTGTGCCTTCTTTTTTCTTTCCTCTTTGTATGTAGGAGTAGATGATATTCTTGCTCTCTGCATCACTGTAACAGCCAACTGAGCTAAGGCCTGGAGGAGTGCTGGGGGGCAGTAATACAGTAGTCCAGGGCATGATGAGGACACTTGTCACCCGAGTGTCTTTCTCTTGTGTTTCTCTTTCTTTTTTCACCCTGTTTTTGCACTTATCCTTACTTTGCTTTGCTCTGCCTCTTCACTACATATTGAATCCCCTTTACTCCATTAGCCTTTGGCTTCCATCTACTTTTGCAAAAGCACAAGAAAAAAAAACTATCCTGTCAAAGCACACAGATTCAGCATCTAAATAAATACACTACTGACACCACTGACAGTACTACTGCACTACACTACTAATGCCAATCCCCCATACCACCATATTATTGACAATGATAATATTAATAATAATAATATTATTATTATTTGCCTTAAAATTTGCCTTGACATAGTTTGATTTCTGTTGGTGCACTTGCCATTACTTGTTTCATCACAGACCAACAAAGTATCCAAATATGGACTCTCGTTTTACCCCGAGCATTGCCTGTGATAGGTGATTGGCAGTTTATTAATTAGATTGCTTTAGTTGAGTGACTGGCTAAAGTCTTTGCCAAGATACAAAAGCAAAAATTACACATGATTTACATGCGATATCTGGTAAGCATGATGTCTTTTGGGGGAAACAAACCATATGTCAAACTGATCAAGCATTGAATCATTGTGTTGCAGCTTGATAAAATAATCTCATATATGATCAGTTTTCTTGCAACTTCCTTAATAATCGGCTCCTTTGTGTATTTAATTGATACTGCTCTCCTAATCAACGAAAACAGGGTCAATTAAAGCATGAAATATATTGTGCGAACTGACACAGAAATACAGGAAACCCAAAAGTGCCATGCCTCCGAAACATCGAAACACTCATTCTAATGTGATGACAAATTCTCTGTCACTGTAATCTCAGCAGCACTGTTGGGCATAGTTCTGCTGTGTATTCCTGTCTTCTCAGTTTCCTAAAATATTCCAAACATAAGAAGCTGGGTGCTTCAAGCTAAAGACATCCCAAAATACTCTCCCTCCCTTTTTGAGCAAACAAGCATGCAAGCATGCAATGTCCAGATGACACAAGTACTGAGCAACAGCTAATTAGATCAAAATCTCGCTACTTACTAGTGAACAAGAAGAAGAGAGTTCATTTAATTAAACTGTTTGTTGTAGACCGACAAGCACATGAACTGAATATTGTTCTACGAAAGTCTTCAGTTCAGCAGACCTATTTTGCTGAATCAATTTGTTATAATATTACCAGCTCCTTTATGTGTCAGTTCCTTTCCAAAAGCATATATTTCTGAGCTGCTCCCCTCTACTTTTTGTATGGGATTATTATCTACCTCTCTTGTCCCTGACCAGAATTATGACCTGAGCAGGTGGTTGAAGCTACATGAAGCTGAGCTCCCAGAACATTCACACAACCATGCTAAACACACACCACTGTGCTTTGAGAACAAACACCTGTGATCAGAATACCTTCCACAATGTCAGTATGCCTGATATGACAGATGTGTGAGAGTTATGTGAATGCCCCTTCACAAGGGTCTACACACAACCTTCCGGTACACTACAGAATATGTCAAATACTTAATGAAAAACTAAAAGAATAGAGCAAAAGAACAAAAAGAAAATTCTAATCCTCTTGGGCTATTGCTACTGGGGATGACACATGTCCTTTTGAAATGACATTAGTATGTTGATGTCATTGCCTGCAAGAGACATCCAAGGCAAACCAGATGCATTTCCAGTATGTATGCATGCGTACTTTGAGAATACATGAATGTGCAAATGCATGACGTATCTATGTGCAGTAAGTGTGAATGTGCATACTGTTATTGCGCATGGTTTCATTGTGTAATTGTGTACGAACTTCCTCCCTCGAGGATAAGGCTTTTCCACTTTATACTGCAGTCTGTATGTGCTGACAGAAGAAGCAGAGCTATACCAGTGGCTGTATTATGACGCCAGAGAGGCAATAGGTGAACTGATATGAGTATCAAAGCTTGCGTCTTTGCCTTTGTGTGGTGGCCATCAAAGACTTCCATAGCTATTCTGGCTTCCCACAGGAATGGTCTCTTATATAAGAACACACCAGCCAGCATACTGCAGGGCTGGAGTGGTGCTGAGGGAGTGGGGGCGGCTGGGGGAGGGAAAGAGGGATGGACTAAATATTCCTCAGAAAGGCTTCCTGCTGCATCCTGCTTTGTGAAATCATTTCATTCCTTAATTACACTGTATTTTGCATTATACTTTGTCTTTCTTTTTATTCATTCTACATAAAAGAGCTCTCAAATACAGTAATACCACATGCACTATTTTTTATATTACTTATATTTTATATTCTGTACTCTAATTGTGTATTTAAGATTCAAGATTCTTTTACTGTCATTTAATGCACAAGCATAAGCAACAAGATTCAGGATAAAATGCAGCAGCAAAGTAAAAATTAAAGAATGTTGTTCTAAGGAGCACAGAGCCACAGCGTGTGCATGTGCTCCCTCGTTTCATACTGTGCATTTATGTAAGTATGCATGGTTGAACTGGGATATGTCCATAAAGATGTAAATGTAAAAATTGAATAGATGAGTGACTACAGTAAATGGTTGCAAATAAACGATGCTATTATTTACTCCAGTTGGAAAATTGCAGTACAGAAGCAGTAAGTAAGTACTGGTACCATTAAGTTTGATTTCTGTTCCAATGCGTGAGGTCACCTCTTGCGAATAAAAAGATTTGGAAAGAAGTAAATGTACCACTTAATCCACAAAGTCTAAGCTGTGCTCTGCCAGTGGTTAATTCCATTGAGCTAAGCAGCTATGGAGGTACAATAGCCTGATCTAATGCGGCAAAGCATGTCTCCAGATTTTTCAAAGGGATAACATCTTGTAACTGTGGTACATCTTGGTAGAAATATGTTGTGAGAAAGGG